>PVIY010050198.1:0-16313 GCA_004026745.1 Myrmecophaga tridactyla
CAAGGGGTAAGGGGTATGGTAGGTATAATCTTTTATTTTTTCTTTCCTGTGTTCGTTTTATTTCTTTTTCTATTGTCTTTTTATTTCTTTTTCTGAATTAATGCAAATGTTCAAGAAATGATGAATATGCAACCAAGTGATGATATTGTGAATTACTGATTATGTATGTTGTTTTATTTTGTTTCTTTATTTTTTTAATAAATAAATAAATAAATAAAAAGATTAACAACAACAACAAAAAAGTATTTGCAGAGTCCCCTTGGGGGAATGACAAGTGTTCTAGTTTGCTAGCTGCCAGAATACAATATACCAGGAATGGCATGGCTTTTTAAAAAGGAAATTTAGTAAGTTGCTAGTTTACAGTTCTAAGGCCAAGAAAATGTCCCAATTAAAACAAGTCTATAGAAATATTCAGTCAAAGGCATCCAGAGAAAGATACCTTGGTTCAAGAAAACCGATGAAGTGCAGGGTTTCTCTCTCAAGTGGAAGGGTGCATAGCAAACACAGTCAGAGTTTCTCTCTTATCTGGAAGGGCCCATGGTGAACATGGCATCATCTCCTAGCTTCTTCTCCTGGCTTCCTGTTTGATGAAACTCCCCGGGAGGCATTTTTCCTTCTTCATCGCCAAAGGTCGCTGGCTCGTGCACTCTCTGCTTCATGGTGCTGCAGCATTCTCTGCTCTCTCCGAATCTCCTTCATTCTCCAAAATGTTTCCTCTTTTATAGGACTCCAGAAACTTATCAAGATCCACCCAAATGGGTGGAGACATGTCGTCACCTAATCCAGTTTAAAAACCACTCTTGATTAAATCACATCTCCAGGGAGATGATCTGCTTACAGTTTCAAACATACAGTATTGAATAGGGATTATTCTGCCTTTATGAGATGGGATTTAGATTAAAACATGGCTTTTCTAGGGAACATGCATCCTTTCAAACCAGCACAGCAAGAAAAGGGGAAAGTTCAACTTCCTCATTTGGAGAACTCCTGATATTCTCACAAGTAGTGGGGATAACCAAGTCAATAGGCCAAGCCCTCGATCGTGGGGTTTGTTCATATGAAATTTATCCCCGGAAGGGATAGACTAAGCCTACTTAAAATTAGATCTAAGAATCATCCCCAGAGAACTTCTTTTGTTGCTCCGATGTGTCCTCTCTCTCTCTCAGCCAACATGACAATCAAATTCACTGCCCTCCCCCTCTCTACATGGGACATGACTCCCAGGGGTGTAAACCTCCCTGGTAACATGGGACAGAAATCCTAGAATGAGCTGGGACTCAGCATCAAGGGATTGGGAAACCCTTCTTGACTGAAAGATGGAAGAGAGAAATGAGACAAAAGAAAGTGTCAGTGGCTTAGAGACTTCAAACAGAGTCGAGAAGCTGTCCTGGAGGTTATTCTTACACATTGTATAGGTATCCCCTTTTTAGATTAAGGTGTATTACACTAGAGGGAACTGCCTGAAACTGTAGAGCTGTGTTCCAGTAGCCATGTTTCTGGATGATGATTGTATAATGATATAGCTTTTGCAATGTGACTGTGTGATTGTGGAAACCTTGTGCCTGATGCTCCTTTTATCTTGGTATGGGCAGATGAGTAAAACATATGGATTAAAAATAAATAAATAATACGGGGAACAAACGTTAAAATTAAAAATATATATATTGGATAGATGGAGACACTAGTGGTCAGTGAGAGGGAGGGGTAAAGGGGCAAGGTATGTATGAGTTTTTTCTTTTTCTTTTTTTCTGGAGTGATGCAAATGTTCTAAAAACTGATCATGGTGATGAATATACAACTATGTGATGATATTGTGAGCCATTGATTGTACACCATGTATGGAATGTTTGTACGTTAAGAATGTATGTGCTTGTGCGTGTTGTATCAATAAAAATTAAAAAAAAAAACAACAGAGGAAACCAACACAGGAGAGAGGTAAAGACCAGGGATGAAAGTGAATGACAGCTGTAACCTAGGTTTTAAGGTCAGTAGTCCAGGTTAGAGCGGTGACTCAAGATGGTTGTCATTACCAAGATGCCATTGTGCTAACATCTTTTCACTTGTCATATGGACATTCATATTTAGTGGAAAAGAAATTAATTTGGATTATAAAGACCCAGTCCTCAAGTCACATACTAAAATCAGACCTATCTGATATTTACATTTGCAGAAATGTTTGCTTCAGTAACTTCAACAATTCTTGCCATGGAGAAAGCTGCTACATCAGTTTCAAAATCAAGTGATCTTGGATAAATGTTTGTTAATGTCTACAAACAGATGTAGTGGGATTGGGTCCATTGTGAATCTGTCAACTGGGGGAAGTGACAGATTTACACTATTGAATCCTCTAATCCATGACCATGATATATCACCATTCAATTAGATTTTATTTAATTTCTGTCATAGTATCTCATAGTTTCCAGTGAACACCCTTGAATTCCCCTAGATATCTGATATTTTTGATGGAACTGTAAATGATATCTTCTTAAAATGTCATTTTCTACTAGTTTGTTGCTAGTATGTAGAAATACAATAGAATTTTGTTTATTGACCCAATGTCTAGCAGACTTGCTCAACTCTTACTTTAACTCTAATAGTTATCCTTAGATTTTTTTTTTTCTAGCACACAGGTGGCTAGTGGCTACCTAATTGGACAGCACAGTTCTCTATCTGTACTGGTTTTCTGTACCTGAGAAAAGCCATGTTCTTTAATCCTCATTCAATATTGTTGAGTGGGATCTTTTTGAGTAAGCTGTTTCCAAGGAGATTTGACCCACACAATTGTGGGTGGTAACTTCTGATTAGATGGTTTCCATAGAGATGTGTCTCCACCCACTCAATGTGGGTCACTTACTGCAGCCCTTTAAGAGGAAACCATATTTGAAAAAGCTTTAGAGCCCATGCAGCCAGAGACCTTTGGAAATGCAGGAGAATGCCCCTGGGGGAAGCCTTATGAAATAAGAATCCAGAAGAGAAAGCTAGCAGATGTTGCCATGTGCCTTCCCAGCTGACATAGGTGTTCTGGATGGCATCAGCCTTTCTTGAGTGAAGGTAACCTCTTGTTGGTGCTTTAATTTGGACATTTTCACAGCCTTAGAATTGTAAACTTGTAATGCAATAAATTCCCTTTTTAAAAGCCATTCCATTTCTGGTATATTGCATCCCAGCAGCTTTAGCAAACTTTAGCAAACAATATCCTTACTGTTTGTTCTAACAATTACTGAAAAAAAGAATATTATGAATTCCCAGTATGACTCAAGGATTTTAGAAATGTAACTGGCATTTCCTTTGACACAGTTAGGTCAGATTAAGTACTGAGGCTTTCAAACTCCAAGCAATAGAAGCTGTGGTAAGGGGCAGAGTTCTGTAACTAAATAAGTACTATAGAGAAGAGAGATAATAACATCACCATCTGGAGAGATGGAAACCTCCTATGTCTTCATTGGGGTGTTGTTACATGAGTATATTCAAGTTTTAAAATTGGAGAGCTAAGATTTGTGCATTTCAGTTTGTGCAAAGTATACTTCAACAGAACTATATATATATATATATATAAACAACCCAGTAGTGGTAGGGTGGAGTGGGGAGTTGTAGAATATAGTTGAAGCAAGATTGACAGAACACTGATCACTTTGGAAGTAAGGTAATGAATATATAGGGATTCATTATATTATTACTCTGTGTCTGTTTGAAAATTTTCAAAATAAAACATTAAAAAAAGTATCCTTGGACTTTACACGTATGCATAGGAAACAGTACTGGAAAAATAAACCACAAAATGGAAATGAGGGATCTTATTTTTAAGATCACATTCGAGAGACTTCTGGCAAGATGGCAAAATTAGAGAGGTTGAGTTCACCCCAGCTCTGTGCAGTGAGAGAAGGACTGAAAATCAACCAGGACAGCAGTTCCAGGGTGTGAGTGATGAGAAAGAGTCTTTATCTCTACCTAGGGAGACCTTGAACAAAAAAGCAGAGATATTGGGATGGAGAGAATGGGGTGAGTGAGCTCTGCCACAATTACAGCCTACCCTGGCAGCTGGCTTAGGAGATTTCCCCTTACAGTTCAGCACGGGGGAATTGGGAGGATGGTGAGGAGAGGACTTGGAAGCTAACAGACTCGCTTTCCTTGCATACAAAGAACAGTTAGCCAGAGTACAGTGTCTGCTCCCCACCCCTGAGATACGCTTGCCACAACTGGCCAGCAAAAAGGAATTAGTTTAGCCAGGCAGCACCTGTCGGGGACAAGTGGGCCTAAGGGGAAGAGGTGGCTCATGTTCGCCATCTGCTGGGAAGAAGCAGAAAGTGCAGCCTGGCAAATTGCCTATTGGCCTCTCTCTCAATAGCGCTTTAATGAGAATTGCAATATCCACATGAGATTTAGGACTTGGCTTGGGGCAGAAGGACTGACAAACCAAGTTCAAAAGGTGACTTTCAATGTAAATCTAAATACAAAATCATAGATGCATGAAGGGATATTAACTTATTAAGGTATTTAGATGTCCAAGTGCAACAGAAAATCATAAAGCACATTAAGACTCACACAGATATGGCGCAGTCAAGAGAGCTACTTAAATTACTGGAGGGGACACAGAGTTTGGAACAACTAATCAAGGATGTTCATAGCAACATAAAAGATATTAGGACACTCAAAGAGCATAAAAAAGAGTTTGAAAGAATAAATAGAAAAATAGCAGAGCTCACAGAGATGAAAGATACTGCAGACCAAATTAAGAGTAGACTAGAGACACACAACAACAGATTTGAAGAGGCAGAAGAAAGAATAAGTAAATTGGAAGATAGGACAATTGAACTTGAACACATAAAAGAACAAAAGACAAGAAAGATGGAAAAAAATGGAGCTAGATCTCAGGGAAACAATAGATAACATGAAGCACACAAATATAAGAATCATCAAGTGTCCCAGAAGGGAAAGAGAAGTGTATAGGGATAGGAAGGCTAGTTGAAGAGATAATGTGAGAAAATTCCCAACTCTTACAAAAGATGTAACTATGCAAATCCAAGAAGCCCAATGAACTCCAAATAGAATAAATCCAAATAGGCCTACTCAAGACACATACTGATCAGGATGTCAAATGTTGAAGAGAAGCAAAAAGTCGTGAAAGCAGCAAGGGAAAAGTGATTCATTACGCATAAGGGAAACCCATAAGCCTGAGCTCAGACTACTCAAGAGCCACCATGGAGGCAAGAAGGCAGTGGTCTGTATGTTTAAGGTTCTGAATGAGAATGATTTCCAGCCAAGAATTCTTCATCCTGCCAAGGTGTCCTTCAAAACTGAGGGAGAAATTAAAATCTTCACTGACAAACAAAGCTAAGAGAATTTGCCAAGAAGAGACCTGCCCTACAAGAAACACTAAAGGAAGTTCTGTCAACTGAAAAAAAAAAAAGACAGGAGAGGGAGGTTTGGAAGAGAGTACAGTAAGGGTAATTTGAGGAATTATAAGAGAGAGAGGGAAAAGAATATACAGATCTGATAAATAAAAACTAAAGGATAAGATGGTAGATTCATGAACTGCCTTTACTGAATGTTAGTGGACTAAACTCACCAATTAAAAGACACAGATTGGCAGAATGGATTAAAAATATAATCCATCTATATGCTTCTTACAAGAGACTCATCTTAGATCTAAGTATATAAATAGATTGAGAATGAAAGGGTGGAAAAAGACATTCTATCCACAAGAAAGAGGGGTAGCTATATTTATATCAGATAAAATAGACTTTAAATGTAAAGATGTCAAGGAAGGACACTATACATTAATAAAAGGGACAATTCACCAAGAACAAATAATGACCATAAATGTTTATGCCCCCAATCAAGGAGCTCCAAAGTACATGAGGCAAATACTGGCTCAATTCAAGGGAGCAATTGACATTTCAACAATAATAGTGAGAGATTTCAATACACCACCCTCCTCTATGGATAGAACAACCAGACAGAGGATCAATATAAGGAAATAGAGAATTTAAACAATGTGATAAATGAATTAGACCTAATTGATATATATATATATATATATATATATATATATATATTTTGTATATATAAAATACCAGGATATACATTCTTCTCTAGTGCTCACAGAACATTCTCCAGGATAGATCATATGCTGGGACACAAAACAGGTTTTTATAAATTTAATAAGAGTGAAATTATTCAAAAGGCTTTTTCTGACCACAAAGGAATTAAGTTGGAAATTAACAATCACCCAAGAAGCAGAACTTTTACAAATATACAGAGATTGAACAACACATTTTTAAACAACCAGTGAGTCAAAGAAGAAATTGTTAAGAGAAATTGATAAATATCTGGAGATAAATGAAAATAAAAACATAACATAATAGGTGGCATGTGGCAAAGGCAGTTCTGAGAGGGAAATTTATTGCCCTAAATGCCTACATTATAAAAGAAGAATGGGGTGGGCCACAGGGGCTCAGTTGGCAGAGTTATCACCTGCCACGAATGAGCAAAAATTAGAGGACCTAATTGCTCACCTGGAGGAACTAGACAAAGAACAGCAAATTAACCCCAAAGTAAATAGAAGAAGAGAAATAACAAAGATTAAAGCAGAAATAAATGAACTGGAGAACAACAAAAACAATAGAAAGAATCAAAATAACTAAAAGTAGGTTCTTTGAGAAAATCAATAAAATTTATGAACCCCTAGCTAGACTGACAAGGGAAAAAAAGAGAGGGTGTAAATAAACAAAATAAGAAATGAGAAGGGGGTCATTTTATGGCACTTGAAGAAATTTTAAAAATCATAAAAGGATATTGCAAACAACTATCTGCCAACAAACTTGACAACTTGATGAAATGGACAAATTTCTAGAAACATTTGAATTAGCAACACTGTCTCAAGAAGAAATACATCTTTACAAACCAATTATAAGTAAAGAGATTCAATTAGTTATAAAAAGTTTTCCTACAAAGAAAAGACCAGGACCAGATGGCTTCACAGGGGAATATTTTTTTTTTTAACTTTTCTTATTGGATACTATAACATATATACAAAGCAATGAAAGAAAAAAGCAATAGTTGTCAAAGCACTCTTCAACAAGTGGTTACAGGACAGATCCCAGAGTTTGTCATGGGCTACTATATCATTATCTCAGATTTTTCCTTCTAGCTGCTCCAGAACATTGGAGACTAGAAAGAACAAATTTTTTTTTTATCATCACAATAATTCTTTTTTTCTTTTTTGTGCAGAACAACATATATACAAAAAAGCAATAAATTTCAAAGCACAGTGCAACAATTTGTTGTAGAACAGATTTCAGGGTTTGGTATGGGTTACAATTCCACTATTTTAGGTTTTACTTGTAGCTGCTCTAAGATACTGGAGACTAAAAGAAATATCAATATAATGATTCAGCAGTCATACTCATTTTTTAAACCCTACCTTCTCTGTATAACTCCACCATCACCTTTGATCTTTCTATCCCACTCTTTAGGGGTATTTGGGCTGTGCCCATTCTGTTTTTCATGCTGGAAGGGGCTGTCAAAATATGGGGAAGGGATATGGAACTAGCTGATGTTCTGGAGAGTCTGGTCTCTTTATTCACAAGGGAATTTTATCAAACATTCCAAAAAGAACTCTTCTAGAAAAAAAAAAAGAGGAATAAGGATCATTACTGAACTCATTTTATGAAGCTACTATCACTTTAATACCAAAATCAGATACAGATGTTACAAGAAAGGGAAACTACAGACCAAATTCCTTAATGAACATAGACGCAAAAAAACTCAACAAAAATTTTTTTTGAGCAAATCAAATCCAGCAATACATTAAAAGAATTATACATCATGACCAAGTGGGATTTATACCAGGAATGCAAAGGTGGTTCAACATAAGAAAATCAATTAATGTAATACCACATATTAATAAATTCAATGGGAAAAAATCATATGATCATATTGATTGCTGCTAAAAATGTATATGACAAAATTCAGCATCCTTTTTCTGGTAAAAACACTACAAAAGACAGGAATCATAGGAAACTTCCTCAACATCATAAAGCGCATATATGAAAAACCCATAGCAGCATCATACCTAACAGTGAGAGATTGAAAACATCCCCTTAAGCTCGGGAATGAGATGAGGATGCCCATTGTCACCGCTTTTATTCAACATGGTACTAGAAGTCCTAGTTAATGTGATTAGGCAGGAGAAAGAAATAAAAGACATCCAAATAAGTAAGGGAGAATTAAAACTTTCACTATTCACAGATGACATAATTCTATACTTGGAAAATCCTGAGAAATCCATGGCAGAGCTACTTGCATTAATAAACAAATTTAGTATAGTCGCAGGATAGAAGATGAATGTACAAAAAAATCAGAAATGTGTCTACATACAAATAATGACCTAAATATAGAGACAATTAAGGAAAAAAATCCCATTCAAAATAGCTCCTAAAAAAAATCCAGGAATAAGTTTAACCAGGGAAGTAAAGAATCTGTTCACAGAAAACTACAAAATATTGTTAAAACAATACAATAAATTAAAGAAGATCCGAACAGGTGGGAAGATATTCCATGCTCATGGATAGGAAGGTTGAATGTTGTTAAGATGTCAATCCTATCTAATTGATTGATAGATCCAATGCAATACCAATCAAAGTTCCAACAACCTATTTTGAAGACTTAGAAAAGCTAGTTATCAAATTCAGTTGGAAGAGAAAGAGACCTCGAATAGCTAAAGATGTTCTAAAAAAAAAAAAAAAAAGAGCAAAGTGGGAAGATTTAACACTTCCTGACTTTAAAGCTTACTACAAAGCCACAGCGGTCAAAACAGCATGGTACTGGCACAAAGATAGAAGTATTGATCCATGGAACCGAATTGAGAGTGCAGAGATTGACCACCAAATTTATGGTCAGCTGACCTTCAACAAGGCTCCCAAATCTACTGAATTGGGATAGAATAGTGTTTTCAGTAAATGAGCTTGGGAAAACTGGATATCCATATTCAAAAGAATGAAAAGTACCATATCTTTCACCTTACACAAAAATTAACTCAAAATGGATCAAAGCCTAAATATGAGCCATTACTGTAACACTCCTGGAAGAAAACATAGGGAAACTTTTTCAAGACCTAGTAACAGGAGGTAGTTTCCTGAACTTTACACCCAAAGCACAAGCAACAAAAGAAAAAATAGATAAATAGGAGTGCCTCAGAATCAAAAGTTTCTGTGTCTCAAAGGATTTTGTCAAAAACGTGAAGAGGCAGCCAACTCAATGGGGAAAAAAATATTTGGAAATCATACAGCAGATAAAGGTTTGATATTCCATGTACTAAAGAAATTTTACAACTCAACAACAAAAGAATAAATAACCCAATTATAAAATAGGCAAAAAATATGAATAGAAATTTTTCTGAAGAGCAAATGCAAATGGCTAAAAGGCACGTGAAGAGTTTCTCATGTTATTTACCCATATGGGAAATGCAAATTAAAATTACAAATGAGATATCGTCTCACATCTGTAAGAACGGCTGCCATTAAACAAACAGGAAGCTACAAATGTGGAGAGGATACAGAGAAATTGGAACACTCCTTTACTGCTGGTAGGAATGTACAGGTGCTTGGAAAGACAGTCTGGTGGTGCCTCAGCAAACGAAACATCTGAGGCAGGCAACTAGGTGAATGAACCTTAAGGACTGTGTATGTTGAATGAAATGTCAGAAACAAAAGGCAAATATTATCATGCCTTACTCATATGGGCTAAATATAATATAAAAACTTGGTGAACTGAAGCCAAGAGCATGGGTTCTCAGGGTGGGGCCTACTATAAAGGGTCCTAGATTGCAAGCTCTCACAGCAGTCACATCTAATCAGGAGGTGTAACTGTTAATTCTAAATTCTGAGATACTGAGCTGTTTGTATATAACCTGGGTGGTCCCAGAAACTTTGGGTATTTATGTGACACCTGAGACTCAGAGTTAGAACTCTGAAGCTATGAAAGTCAGCAGTGCCCTATACAGCAACTGTTCAAAAAGTTGAAAAAGGGATCTGACTTCAAGTATAGATATGGATGAAGCTGATCTGATAGGACTAAGGTAAATTTGAATACTGGATAAAGGATGATATCGTCCATATTTTGAAACTTCAACTTCTGCGTGAGAACAAAGGGAGAGATGCTTATGTGGTGAAAAAATTTTATTTTTGGTAGTGTATCTCCTAATTTAACTTGTATGGTCAGTTTAGTTGAACACAATAAGCACATGGAATTTTGAATAGGGCCTGAAACTTTGTTAGTTTATCCAGGGTAGTGTGATGCCCTGATATACTCCAAAGTAATCTGGGCAATGAAAAAAAAGAAGTATTTGCAAGGTTCCCTTAGAGGGCTGGGGAGAAAGGAGGAAATATTCAACTTCCCCACTTGGAGAATTTCTGATATTCTCGCAATCAGTGAGGACAACCAATTCAGTAGGCCTAGCCCTAGATCTTGGGGTCCACCCCTATGAAACTTATTCCTGCAACAGATAGGCTAACTCTACTTAAAATTAGGCCTTGGGCATGCCACCGTGGCTCAGCAGGCAGAGTTCTTGCCTGTCATGCTGGAGACCCGGGTTCAATTCCCAGTGCCTGCCCACGATAAAAAACAAAAAACAAAAATACGCACGCACATAAATTAGGCTTAAGAGTTACCCCACAGAGAACCTCTTTCATTGCTCAAATGTGGCCTCTCTAAGCCAACTCGGCAGGTAAACTTACTGTCCTTTCATTCACATGGGACATGATATAAATCTCCCTGGCAACATGGGACAGAAATCCTGGGATGAACTGGGACCAGGCATCAAGGGATTGAGAAAACCTTCTTGACCAAAAAGGGGGAAGAGAGAAATGAGGAAAAATAGTCTCAGTGGCTGAGAGATTTCAAATGGAGCCAAGAAGTTATCCTGGAGGTTATTCTTACACATTATATGGATATCCCTTTTTAGTTTATGGTGTATTGGAGTGGCTAGAGGGAAGTACCTGAAACTGTTGAACTATATTCCAGCAATCTTGATTCTTGAAGATGATTGTATAATGATATAGCTTTTACAATGTGACTGTGTGATTGTGAAAATCTAGTTTCTGATGCTCCTTTTACCTAGGGTATGGACGGATGAGTAAAAAATAGGGATAAAAAAATAAATAATTAATAGGGGCAAAAAGGTTAAAATAAATTGGGTAGATTGAAATACTAGTGGTCAATGAGAAGGAGGGGCAATTATGTATGAGTTTGGTGTTTTTTTTTTGTAAATATGAGATTTTATGAAAGTGTCTCATACAACTGTGGGGATGTACAATTCCGAATTCCATAGGGCAGACTGAAAACTGGCAAGTCTGATGAAGGTTTCTGATGAATTCCCCAAGAGAGGCTGGTTGGCTAAAGTAGAAATGAAAATTATTTCTTCTGACTGCTGAAGTCATCTTTTGTCCTTTTAAAGCCTTCAACTGATTGCATTAGAAGTCTCTCATTGGTGAAGACACTCTCCTTAGTTGATGAGTTTGGTTTTTTAAAATTTCTTTTTCTGGAGTGAAGCAAATGTTCTAAAAAATGATCATGGCGATGAATACACAACTATGTGATGATATTGTGAGCCACTGATTGTACACCATGTATGGAATGTTTGTATATGAAGAATGTTCGTATGTTTGCATATTAAGATTTATCAGTTAAAAAAATAAAAAATAAAAAAGCTAAACATGAAGTTGCCCTATGATCCAGCGAATTGACAAAAAATTTAAAATAAAAGAAAAAAAAGACATTCAAATTTTTTCCTTATGTAATGTTTTGAAAGGGAATATGTTCAAATATTAAACAAAAAATAAAAATCTATACTGTTTCCATCCCTGTCCCCATCTTTCGGTTCTACTTGCTGACACCCTTTAAGAATTTCTATGTATATATAAGCAAATACGGACTTACAACCTTACTTCCCCCTTTTTCACTCCTAAATAGCATACTATACCATTGTTATGCACTTTGCTTATATTTAATAACATATTTTAGAGATCTTTCCAATTAGTACTTAAAGAGGGCATTCAATTTTTTAAAGCTATTTAAATTGTATAATATAATATATATACAAAGCAATGAAAGAAAAAAGCAATAGCTTTCAAGGCACTTTTCAACAAGTAGTTACAGGATAGATTCCAGAGTTTGTCATGGGCTACCCTACCATCATCTCAGATTTTTCCTTCAAGCTGCTCCAGAACATTGGAGGCTAGAAGGAATAAATATTTTTTTTATCATCACAATTGACTTTTTCTTTCTTTTGTGTGAAAAATAACACATATACAAAAAAGCAATAGATTTCAAAGCACAAGTGCAACATAGGTCATAGAACAGATTTAAGAGTTTGGCATGGGTTATAATTCCCATTTTAGATATTTACCTCTAGCTGCTCTAAGATACTGGAGACTAAATGAAATATCAATATAATGATTCAGCAATCATATTTATTTGTTAAACCCTACCTTCTCTGTATAACTCTACCATCACCTTTGATCTTTCTCCCACTTTTTAGGGGTATTTGGGCTATGCCCATTCTGTTTTTCATGTTGTAAGGGGCTGTCAAAAATATAGGGTTGGGAGATGGAACTAGCTGATGTTCTGGAGAGGCTGGCATTAGAGAATTCTTATTCAGGACTTCCAGGTTTCAGGATTTATCTGGTCCAGGGACCCAATTGGAAGTTGTAGGTTTCTGGAAAGTTACCCTAGTACATGGAACCTTTGTAGAATCTTACATATTGCCGTAGGTATTCTTTAGGATTGGCTGGAATGGTTTTGGTTGTGGTGTGGCAAGTTATGATAGGTAGCAATGTCTAGCAGAAGCCTGCGTAGAGAGGGCATTCATTTTTAAGATGCAAAGTATTACATTGTATTTATTCACCAAAATTTATTAAATCAATACCCTAGATAAGCCTTAGTGAAGTTTCCAATATTTTGCTATTACAAAAAATTCTGCAATAAAACATGTTGTTCATAAAGCAGATGCAACTTCTTTAATGCATATATTTCGTTTAGGAAATATGCCAATGTATTTGTAGGATAAATTACCAGTAGATTTCTGGGTTAAAGGATTTGTATAATTGTGTACATTCTGTAATTTTAACAAGTGTTGCCAAACTGCTGTTCACAAGAGGTGTACCATATTACAGTAATTCTGACTAGCAATGTGTGTGAGAACACACAAATTTTAAATAGACTTACCAATGTTAACTTGGCTTAAACAACTTTGTTTAATGTGTTTGGCTAGGTAAACTAATAGAGCCAGCCTTTCAGGCAACACTATCAAACATGTGAGAAAAGCATGTCTTTTTCCTGCAACATTCCTATTTAAATGATACCCATGTAAGAGCTTGGGAGCTTCTCCCACCTATTGCAGGGAGCTAAGTTACACTCTCGTCATGCCCATTGAAGTTTCTGCAAGTTTGAGAGTCTGCCTGATATTGCTGATTCCTCAGAATTCAGTTAACATACAGACTGGAGTTAATGGAAATCATAAATTCAATTCTACTTTTTAAAAAAGGAAATCACAAATAATAATCTCTTCTGATGCATGAGAATGTAGTATCTCTAATTTTAAGGGGGAAACAAATTAGTGGCGGATATGCCTTTGAAACAGAGCAACCTATATGCAACATCAGACATAATCCAGTGATACAGCTCAGACGCTAAGAATATTAGGTCTAGAAAAAGTCTAAGTTCAAATTTTGTCTCATGGGACCTTTTACAAAATGGATTACTTGCAAATTATTTAACTCCACGAAAGCTCAATTCCTTCAAGGGAATGTGAGGAATAAATAAAATCACCTGGTAAAAGTGCTTACCACATAGTAATCATTGATAAATGGTCCCCAAATGAAGGAACACACATTTCTTGATGTTCTTGGATTTTTTTTTCATGACAAATATTCTGGTTCCTACTGATTGAGACTCAAATGTCAAGAAAATATTGGTTTATACTAAGAAACATGAACTTGAAATGATTCAGGATGTAAGTAATACATTAAATAATGGTATGGTTGAAGATAGAATGGCAAGAGCATGGGCTTTGAATTTTGGCCTCTTGGATAAATTGTCATCTCTTTGAGTCTTGTTCCTTATTTTTAAAATAAGCATAACAATACCTATTTTTCAGGGTTATTGTGAGGATTAAATGAGATAAATCATGTAGAGTGCCTGGTGCAAACTAGGCACTTAATAAATGAAAACTGTCATTACTGATTACAGCAATGCATTCAATAGTATTCATTTAATAAGCATTATCAATTATCCATGCTATGCCAAACACTGGTCCAAGAAAGCTGATTTTTGGGAAAAAATTAAATGCAAATATCGTCTGTGTATGTATGTGCACTTATGCACACATTTGTGAGTATGCATAAACTGTAATGGGTATATGTATAAATTGATTTGGACAAGTTTTTTAAATATAGAAATAAAGCTTCCAAATCCATTTTATATAATGTTAGCTAAATTGATACAAAAAACATAACAAAGATAGCACATACACACAAAACTACAGAACAATATTAGTATGAATATCAATGCAAAAATCCTAATGAAATACTAATTAGAAGCCAGGCAACATACTAAAAGAATAATATACCAAACCAAGCATTAATTAATTCATAGAATGTAAGTGTGGTTCGGTGTTAGGAAATCCATTTTAAAACCCACCAAATTAATATGATAAAAGAGGAAAATCATGATTAGCTGAACAGATGCTGAGAGTCACTTGATAAAAATTCAACATGCATACCTGACCTAAAAAGGAACACAACTCTTCCTTAACATAATGACCAAGAGCCAGCATTACGCTCAAGGAAAAGTAGGAAAAGCATCCCGTCAATCTCAAGCAAAAAAAAAAAAAAGTGTTTAACATAGTCTTCAATGTTCAACTTAGAATTGAAAAGAGAACTATATAAGAGGTATGAAAAATGAAGAGGATTATGATCTTTATTTGTAAGTGATATGATTGCATTTTTTGAAAACTCCAAAGAAACAACCAAGTCAACTATTAAAACACAGAAAATAATTATATAAGGCACTGGTTACAATATTTATAATTAAAATAAGTATGTTTCCTACATAATCAGAAAACACAAGGGAGGTAAAGTTTCCATTCACAACAGCCTTGCAGATGAAGGAATAAACTCACCAAGAAATGCACAAGATCCACCTGAAGTACTCCCTGGGGTATATATACCCCTGGCAACGTGGGACAGGACTCCCAGGATGAGCCAGGATCCGGCATCATCGGACTGAGAAACCTTCTTGAACAAAAGGGAAAGAGAGAAATGAGACAATATAAAGCTTCAGTGGCTGAGAGATTTCAGTTAAGAGGTTATCCTGGAGGTCATTCTTATGCATTATATAGATATCCTTTTTTAGTTTATGGTGCATTGGAGTGGCTAGATGGAAGTACCTGAAACTGTTGCACTGTGTTCCAGTAGCCTTGATTCTTGAAGACGATTGTTTAACTATATAGCTTTAACAGTGTGACTGTGTGATTGTGAAAACCTTGTGTCTGATACTCCTTTTATCCAGGGTATGGACAGATGAGTAAAAAAATATGGATCAATCAATCAATAAATAATAGGGGGGACAAAGGGTAAAATAAAGTGGTAGCCTGAAATACTAGTGGTCAATGAGAGGGAAGGGCAAGGGGTATGGGATTATGAGTTTTTCCTTTTTTCTTTTTCTGGAGTGATGCAAATGTTCTAAAAAAGACCACAGTGATGATATTGTGAGCTGTTGATTGTATAGTATGGATGGACTATATGTATGTGAAGATATCGCAATAAAAATATATTTTTAAAAAAGATCCACCTAAAGTAAATTTTAAAATTCTGCTGAAAAAGACTTGGAAAAATGAGAGGTAGATTAGAAATCATAAATATGTCACTTCTCCCTAAATTAATCTATAAATGCACTATGATTGCTATCCAAGTCCAAAATCTTTTGAGTAGTGGTAAAGAATGTCATAAAACGATTAAATAGAGCTTGAATAAAAACATGTGAGAATATGTGGGAAATTCTAAAAGAGCATAGTAATAAGACCAGTACCACCGACTGTTAAATTGTTCTATAAATCTATAATAACTTAAAACAACTTCATACTGGCATACAGAAAATAGTCTAAAAATATATCAGATACACATCTAATATGAATGTGATATATTATTAAAATGGTATTTCAAAGAAAGTGGGGGAAAAGGATGATTCAAAATCATTGTTACAATTTGCTAATTATTTTTTGGGGGGGTGGGGTGGGAGTGGCGAATTGAAAAATG
>PVIY010050199.1:0-16317 GCA_004026745.1 Myrmecophaga tridactyla
AACTGAAGTATAATATTTATACTATGAAAAAAAATCTACTTTTGAATTTCATTTTCCATGGTTTAGTAGTGTATATAAAGATTTAGGGGAATGCGAGAATTTTCCGGCAGATAGTGTTTAAGAATTGTGATAACAGTGACCAGATTTTATATGGCTGAGAAAGAGGTGTTGTTTCAGGTATTCATCTCAAAGGGACCAAAAATGAAGTAGCTGTTTCCATTGTCACAACCTGTGAGGTACAACCGTACCATTCCTTCACCATTTAATGGGATCAGGTGGTAATCAGGCGCTGAATTCTTCTTTTCTCATAGACATGGCAACCCTATTGAGAAGTTGATTCAATCTTATTGATTATATTACTTCCAGGTATTAAAGTAGCAAATTATTTGTTTTCTCAAGTAACTTATTATACATGTGGCCTTGATAGATTAACTAAAATGTAAGTGCATTTGAATTTTATGCATAAATTAAAACTACTGAGAGATAAGACTCTGGTCTTAAAAATATTTTAAGTTTTTTTTTCCATGAAAGCACTTTTTTTAAGCTGCATACTGTAAATGAATACTGACCTAAACTGACAGGAAATCATTGGCATTCCAGTAAAATCACTCTGAATATCATTATATTTAAAAAAGAAGGTGTCTCAGGTTTTATATTTTTTTAATGTAAATCCAGTTAAAAGTAATGAAAAGGCTGATGAAATCTTACAACAAAGTTTGCATATTATATTAAAAATTAAGTAAGGAAATTATATTTCTTATAACCTTATATAAGTACAAAGTCAAACTTTTCAAAAAATAAAAACCTTTAAAAGGGACTTATAAAATCTTCCCATAATAATAGTAATAGTTTACACTTAAATATTTTTAAAACAATGAGAGTTAGAATCTATGTCTTATCAGAATAATAGCCTTATTGATATTTATATTGATCTTGTCATCCTTTATTGCTTGAGTAAACAAGTACTTTCAACTAAAAAAAAAAACAGTAAGAGTGATTTTTGGGCTGTAATGATTGCTCTTATGTATGGTTGTATTTGTGTTTCTGTATTATACTTTAACAGATGTCATATCTGTTGGATGTTTAATAAAAAGATAATTATAGATAAATCTGAATTGAAATAAAAGTAAAGGATTAAAGAAACTAATATTATTCTAAGGGATCAATTCCCATGAAAAAAGAAAGAGCCTCTTGAAACAGAAATTTGATTGCTTCTGTTCTCCCCTAAACTGATGGATATTTATGTCAACTGATGGTCCTACTTTTCATTTACTAGCAAAAATTTTTCTGGTTTGGTTTTAAAAATCTCAACTAAAAGGGCTTTTAAAATCAACAGAATTGTTAATTGTTCATTTGGTAACATGTTTGGTTATTACATGTACACTGCAATCCTAAACTTCCAAAAGTCATTTTTAAAGGAATACTCTCATTTATCCATTGCTATAATTTATGGATAAATGTCCAAATGGACTCCTGTTTCAGTTAATATTCAAAAGCCATATATGTCATCAGTCACATTCAGGCAGAGATATTGAAAGGTAAGGAGTCATTTCCTGAGATGGATCATCTGCTGACTGGTCTGATAGAAAAGGTGTGTCTTCCTCAAAATGCCATGGAAACTAGTTCAGTTTCACAGCTCAGTGAAATTCGTTCCTGACATTACAAGGTATGAATGTTAGGACCCCATTCTCAATTCCATCTTCAAAGGGAAAAATTTGAGTTTCACCAAATATGACAGCTGATGTGATGAAGGCTGCCAATGGGTTGTCCCTCAGAGTTGGAACCACAGGATTGTTCCCAGCACCTTGCTAATGCCATTGGAGGACTGGTTGTCCTATTAAGAACCAATGCTGACCTATAAGAATGAAGCTAGAGACAAGGTTGGGGCATGCACATTGCAATCGTATGCAGGCCCCTGTTCTCAGGAGGGGAAGAACCTCAATTTGGCAGCTCAAAGCTACTCAGCTATGGACTGTGGCCAGCACTTCAAGAAGCCTGAAATGCAATGAGCCATATTGGTTATTAGATTTCCGTCCCCAAAATATACAGCTCTTCAGAAATTAAAATGTTTTAGAAACTCCTCATGTTAGTAGCTTTGCAAAATTAGTATCATGAACTCCTAAGATTGAAGGAATACCTTCAAGGATAAATAAGTTAGTAATAAATCAGTTAATAATATAAGAAATGGTAGATAGAGTTAATGATGTTCTATAAATATGAATTACATATAAAATATTTTAATATAAAAATATATTCCCTAACTCTCCTGTTGTCTTGCCAATTGATCTTAAAAAATAAATATGCATATATGTCATATATGTGTGTTATTTTATATATATGTATATTATAAAGTATTTCACCAATGATTCTTCTTTCTCTTAATAAACCAAGTAGACTTAGTTTCTAATGAACTAGGCCAGATATTTCCAGAGTACCTAGCTAGGAAAAGAAAAATAAAATAGTTTTTTCTAGTCAAGGCCTGTTTCATTATTCCAGACAACACTTTGTATTGATCTTCCCCTATTTATTTCTAATTTTGTTGCCACTGATTGAGTTGCACTCTAAATCTTCTGATGGCTTACTTGCTGTTAGGATGCTGCATTGCTACCAGAAGCACAAGGTAGCAATGTTCTCATTTTAAACTCTAATTTAGCCTTATTTGCAGCAAATTAAGGTGCCTGGTGTAGCATTTTAGAAACAAAAAATGCTTTATTATATGCTTTTCTTTACTAACACTCACAGAAAACACAGTGTATGCTGTCAATACAAATTTGTGCATTAGCTGTCTGAAATAGGAAATGTGAACCAAATAAACTAACAGAAATTGCCCCACAATCTGTCAATAAACATAGCAGATAATGTGTGCTTTTATGGTTATAGTTCAGAATTTCTATGTTTAACAGTTGACAGAATAGTAAATTATGATATGAAAAGGGTTTAAAGATATAACCATCTAAAAGATTTCCTCTTTTCCTCTTAGACCCTGAACCTCCCCCTTTTGGATGTTTAAAAAGATCCCTTATTAAAAGACTATAATGTAGTACATTTACACATGGACACACATTTAGAGGTTTTGATCTCTTATTTTAGAAAGTTTCAAGACAAAATTGAAGGAATGAAATTTATAAAAAATGGTCTGATGAGAAAGCAAAAGAGTCAAGTGAGGGGCGAGAAAGTGAGCGATTACAGTTACGTACGTAAGGCTCTATGAATAGAACGTAGTAGAGGCATTTGATAGGAAGAAGAATACTCAATAGGAGAGGAGAAAAATAGTCACAGAATTATAGAAAATATGATTAAATATGTATTATGAAATAAAGGTTACGCATTTTGTCTTTTGATGTGAAAAATAAGGGCCACTGCACTGACTTGTTTGTTGAAACTTGCTTCTTGGTGTTATTTTTGAGTGGTCTTATTTATCTTTTGTAGACCTTTTATCAATTTCCAGTTTTATTCATTGAAGCCAGTGGTCATATCATAATCACTTGGTACTCTTAAAACTAGCAAAATGTAACTTAACTATTAGACCAAATTTACTCCAATTGACCTATTACACAAAGTATTTAATCTTTCAGTCTTCATTGTTAGGAAAAAAAATCTACCATTGGGAAGTTGGCTAAAATTCTTATAGTTCCACTTAATAAATATCTCAAGCAAATGTAATTTTACCACATTATTTTGGAAGAGTGATGAACAAATTTTGCTACAAGATAACTCATAATTTAACAACTTTCAGCCAAGGAAGCTTTCCAAGTGTTCTGTGTAGCCTCATTACAGCTTGAGACTCACTTCTTATTATAGTTGTGAGAACTCAAGCCTAATTAACCTTTCTCATTCTATCACCCTTAATTTTATCCCCAAATCTCTCAACACCTCTACCACCGCTTTCGTCTGTAGTAGCCTACTGGCTGATTTCAGTGGAACAAAGCATACGGTGAATTTGCGCACCAATGTCATCTCTGGGGAGGTAGGTAGGTAAAAAATAGATAGACACTTCATATGATTATTTTGGTCCATTTTCTAAATACAATTAGATGCTCAACTATAGCTAGTGTCAAGGAGAGAGAAGTGGCTGATGCATATGTGAAATTTATCAGTAAACTGAGACAACAAAAACTAAACAGAGGTAGCTCAGTTTTTCTTCACCCCCAGCGCATGGAAACAAGTCTTATTTTAAAGGCTATGTTGTGAAGAAACATTATGAGACAAGTTACATTTTGCATTCATCTTTTGGAGGGAAAACACAATAACCTAATTTAACAACAAAATGTGTTCTTAGAATAACCTTTCTATATTGCTGTCTGTCCTAGTTATAGTTTCTGAAAATATAGTCACAAAAGAAAGCATTTGGCAACTGGAAATAAATGAACACTCAAGCACAGCTGCATGTTTAATACTTCCTGATGTTTATTTTTCAAGAGTGATGGGCAAAAATTATATTTCTTCTTTTAAATTCGTCTCAGCCCTCCTTTGTATTTTTTAAACAAAATATTTACTCATACAATTCCTTAATCGTACAACATATATATTCACTAATATTGAAGAGCTCAAATTCAGTTCAGATGTACTTCTACCAGAACTAGAAGTAAAATCCTAAGAAAAGTTCAGTTGTCCTTTGTGATACTTTTTCATCTCGATATCTAGTGACCTTATAAATATTTCTTTCTATCGCATGAAAAAGACACTATTCATAATTTTGCTTAGATTCATTGTCAATTTCTAAATGACCAAAATTTTTAAAACTGACATAAAATAAGGTTCAATTTTTCAAGTAAACTATATAAAGTATGTAAGGAAACTCACAAATAAAATTTTGTAAGATTGAAAAACAAAGAATCCATTAAAATCCATTAATTCATTTATAAACCACAAAATGAAGGCTGGTTTCTGGGGAAAAAAAATAGGAAGCTAATTATTTGAATGTCTTTTCTTTTCCTGAAATTTTTTGATTTTATGTGTCCCTTGACTAGGCTGTAGTACTCAATTATTTAACCCAAATACTAATCTATGAGATATTTTGTAGATATGATTAAAGCATATAGTCAATTTAATTTAAGTAAGGAATATTATCCTTAATAATTAAGTTGGGCCTGACCAATTAGTTGGAAAGCTCTAAGAGCAGAACTGAATTCTCTTCTAAAGAAGATTTTTTGCCTGTGGACTGTAGCTTCAGCTACTGCCTATATTTTCAGCTTGCCCTCCATGACGACTTGCCCTGCAGATTCTAGCCAGCCTCTATAAGTGTACAAGTCAATTTCTTGCAATAAATATCTATACCCGTACCTATACTATAGCTGTGTCTAATCCATCATTTCTATCATCTATAGCAGCTATAGCATCATCTTTTCCTACCCATATACCTATTTATCTATCAATCAATCGATCTATGTCCTACTATTTTTGCTTCTCTGGTGGAACCCTGGCTGAGTACAAAGGTTTTGAAGTTAAAAATAAGCATGGTGTGTTTAAGGAACTGAAATCAAGTCAGTATGGCTGGAGCACCATGAGGGAGAGAGAAAGAGAGCAGTAAGTAGGAGATGGGTCTTATGCATCATTAGCTTGAAACCATAGAACTGTCTTGGAGACAAATATTTAAACCTCTCTTTCAAAGTATAGTGAAGTTAATGCTTCTGAAATTAAATGTCAGATAAATTGAGTAAGCTGAGATTTGAAGCCCACATTCATCTAACTCCATAGTTCAAGATGTTGTAGTTAATGTTCTGCTACTTTCTTTGTCATAGGTAGGAAAATAGTATTTAATATCAAAATGATGAAATATGACCAATGCAGTCAGTTCCTGAATCTAATGTAAGGTAGGGTACCAAGTCTATATGTTCCTATATCCCTACTGCTTTGAAGGTTGTGATGCCTAAATTGTTACCTATATCACCCTATTGTACTTCATACCTGCCATTTACCAAATGTTTCCTATAAGCAACAAAACTATAATCTGCTTATATAACTTCAACAGTCAAATTATCTATTTGGCATCGTATTTCCTTTACTCTCTGAACCTTAATGAATCTCCATATCCAAGCCATTCATCCACATCGTGACCTTTGTCTTCAGCAACACCTGCTCCACCTCTGAAATCTGAAATCAACTCATATCACCCTAAGCACATTTCTAGCTCTCTAACTCTGTGACACAATTGCATCAAATCCCAAAGTCCTTCCAAGCCCCCTTTATATATCAGCCTCTTTCTACCCTTCCTATCTTTTTCTGTGCAAATTAGACTTCACAAAGGACATTTTTATTTTCTAGTATAGGTCTCTTCTGTTGTTGTTTTATCCAAACATACATAATAGCCATGCCAAAGCTACTCCGGGGATGCTAAATACTATTTGAGAGAAGTCACACAGCTCTATAGTCTAGATTTCCCAAAAAATTTGCCTGCAATGAAGAAAATGTTTTATATCTGTGCTGTCCAACACAGTAGCCATTGTTAAGTGCTACTAATGTGGCTACTGTAATTAAGAAACTAAAGTATTAATTTTATTTCATTTGAATTCTCTTAAATTTTAATTTAATAGCCATAGTTCTTTGTGGCTACTGGCTACTGTATTGGACAGCACAGCTCTAAAGTGATGCTAGCATAAATTGGTGGTTCCAATTTATGAGTACAAAGGTTTTGAAGTTGGTGTTACAATGAAGCCCAGAAATCTTGCCCCTTTCTTTCAAAACTTTCTCTACCCATCTCTGCAACTCTACCTTAAACTTAAGTTTAAGTTCTTTAAACTTAACCTCCAACTCATTCCTCACTTTCAGTAAATAACTTCGACTTTTTAACACATAGCCCATTAAATTTTAACACAAACACAATAAACTTTCTTCACACACACTAATATTACTTATCCATACCAATGGAGTTTCAGTTGAATTGCCATTTCAAATCAATGCAAGTCCCGGTGGATATGATGTCCTGAATCCTCTCGAAAACTAATTATCCCATATGTGGTTTGGGACTCTTATTATCAGTTAGTCCCTTTTTTTTTCTTGTACCTTTAACTTAATCCTCTAACCTATCTTAATATTTAATAGACTAATTTTTCTCCCATCTTGAAAAGAACTATTCTCACTCAATTCCACATTCCACTAAACCTACCATTCTTTGTTATTTTAAAATGCACAGTCAGAATTAGCAAAATAAATCGTCTGCTAAAGAAATCAACATTTTTCAATCCTTATCTTGTAACCTTATATTTTTTACCTTGCTCCTAAACGTTCTCCAAATTCTAGTTTCTAGATCTACTTTTCAACTCTTTCCTCTGCAGACCCTTTAAACTGTTCCTTAGGGATCTATCATTAGCTCTCAAATCTTCACACTCTTATCTTTCTATCTGAGCTTCAAATAATAGTCCCTACCTTGTGGGAAGCAGAAATTCTGGCCAAATCCCTTTTCACAGACAAACTTGTGGCCCAGCTGTGGGGAGTATCCTCTTGAGACAGTTTCTACTCTCAGGTCGTTCAGATTTGGCCCCAGCTGCAGGGAATCATCTCACCTAGGGCATATTAGAGGCAATCCTTTATCCAAAGCCCCCTTCCAGGTAGGTTAAGGTTTTCTGAGGCCTGCCTCACAATTCAACTTCTTCTATCCATTTTATTTCCTTCTTATATACAAATAGCCAGGTACAAGATGCAATGGAAGATTGAAAAAAAACATTTAAAAGAGCATAAAAAGATGCAATGCCAGTAAATGTACTTAATAAAAAATATGCAACATGATATATATATATATATGAAGGAAAAGAAAACCTACTGATAGGTACATGAATATATGTAAACGACTGGAAAGCCATCCCTTGTTCTTGGGTATGTTTACTCAACATCAAAATGATGGCTAATAAATATTTCTCTCTTTAAATTAGTTATATTTATATAAATGCAACCCTTTGTAACTTAAAATTCATTTATGTAAATATGATGAGAACCCATCAAAACCATCAACACAATCTCAATGCATAAATACCTTGCTTCACTGATAACAAAATATCTCTGTTGCCATTGTTGACAGATGGTTTTTGTTGTTTTTAGGAATAAGAAATATCACTAACGAAATTCCAAGAAAAAAACACACAAGAGGAATTTGGAGAATCCGTAAAAGAGAAGAGCCCACGAGTCGGGGTAGAATGGATAGTGGAGATATCAATACACTCTATTACCGTGCTCATCACGCCCACCTGCAGTGCATGAGGTCTGACCCTCCACAAGGATGCCTGGGCATTAGCACTGTGTTTAATCTTTCTTATCTACTTGATCAAAAACTGACCTATCTTCAATTGTTGTTGAGGTTGAATGACTTTTCATATTTATTCATCACTTGTTTCCCTGCTTCTGTGAACTAGGGATACATATATATATACATACCATTTTCCTATTAGAGTGTTCAATTCCTTTTTCTTCATTTGTAATGGCTCAAAATAGTATACATATTAACTTTTGTGTTAGTTAGATTCAGTTCTCAACTTGGCCAGGTGAGCATACCTAGTCTTGTTGCTGTGGACATAAGCCAATGGTATGTGAACCTCATTTGATGCTAATTACATCTGCAGTCGGCTAGGAGGTGTGTCTGCTGCAATGAGTGATGTTTGACTTAATTGGCTGGTGCTTAAATGAGAGAATGCAATGTAGCACAGCTAAGCAGCTTGGCATTCCTCATCTCAGCACTTGCAGCTCAGCCCAGGCCTTTGGAGATGGAGAAAGAAGTCACCCCGGGGAAAGTTGTTGGAACCCAAGGGCCTGGAGAGAAGACCAGCAGAGACCATCCTGTGCCTTCCACATAAGAACGAGCCTCAGTGGAAAGTTAGCTGCCTTTCCTCTGAAGAACTAACAAAATAAATTCCCTTTTATTAAAAGTCAATCCGTCTCTGGTGTGTTGCATTCCTGCAGCTAGCAAACTAGAACAACTTTCATCTGTTATAGAGGCTGAAAATATTTTTCCAAATGTTCAACTTATCTTTTAACTTCATGATGTTTCATGTCACTAGAACGTTCACATTTTCAAAAATTTCACATTTTTCTATCAACAAATTTCGACATCATTTGCTTTATACCTTTTGAAATTAATGTATTGCTTTAAAAGACCTCATCTTAATATGATAGAAAGATTCTCCTGATTCTTTCTAATAATAAATCTACTCTTCACACACACAAAAAACCACTATTAATCTCTGTATGGTAATATGAACACTATTGCCTTTATATCTTGATCATGCGTCCTGGCTAAACACACTTACTAGTTTTAGAAGGTTTTGTTAATTCTTTAGGATATCCTATTGTCATGGTCAGGATCATGTGTCAACTTGGCCAAGTGGTGGTACCTGTTTGTCTGGTTGGGCAAGTGCTGGCCTGTCTGTTGCAATGAGGACATTTCATAGAATTAAATCATGATCATATCAGCTGCATCCACAGCTGATTCCATTTGGAATCAGCCAAAGGGGAGTGTCTTCTGCAATGAGTGATGCTTAATCTGATCCCTGGAAGCCTTTTAAGGAGGATTCAGAAGAGACAGACTTTTCCTGCTTCAGCTGGTGAGCCTCTCCTGTGGAGTTCATCCAGACCATCTATTGGAGTTGTCGGCTTCACAGCCTGCCCTGCAGATTTTGGACTCTGCATTCCCGCAGTCATGTGAGACACTTTTATAAATTTTATATTTGCGAGTGTTCCCTGTTGATTCTGTTTCTCTAGAGAACCCTAACTAATACACCGATATAGACAATCAGGTCTTCTATGAATAGGTTCTGCTGTACTTTTTTTGTCCTTTCCAATCTTTATGTATTTTAGTTTTCTGTTGCCTTATTGCCTTGGCTCAATCTTCCACCAGGATATTGAATAGCAATGATGAGACAGGACATCTAACCTTGCTCCTGAACTTAGTGAAAAGTATTCAGCCTCTCATTACTAAGAACGATGTTAGCTGAAAGTATAAGGACAATCTACTCAATGGACGAAAATATTTGAAACCACATATGCAATAAGGGTTTATATCCAGAATATATAAAGAAATCTTACAACGTAACAATAAAAAGACAAGTAACCCATTTTTAAAAAATGGGCAAATGACATGAATAGACATTTTCCAAAGAGGATATACAAATGGCCAAAAAGCACATGAAAAGAGGCTCAATATTTTTAGCCATCAGGATAATGCAAATTAAAACCACAATGAGATACCATTTCACACTCACTAGAATGGTAAAAACGCAGAAAATTACAAGTGTAAAGGATGTGAAGAAATAGGAAAACTATTTTTCACTCTTAGTAGCAATACAAAATAGTCCAGCTGCTGTGTAAGACAATTGGGCACTTCCTCAGAAAGTTAACTAAAGAATTACACATGACCCAACAACACCATTTCTGTGGTGTAAAACCCAAAGGCTTAAGAGCAGGGAATCAAACAGATATTTGCACACCAATGTCCATAATGGCATTATTCACAATTGCCAAAATATGGAGACAACCCAAGTATCCATCAATCAGTGAGTTGATAAACAAAATGTGGTATACCCATACAATGAAATACTATTCAGCCATAAAAAGGGAACAAAGTCCTGATGTATGCGACAGCATGGATGAACCTTGAAGACATCATGTTGAATGAAATAAGTCAGACTGAAAAGGACCAGTATTCTATGATCTCACTGATATGAAACAGAATCAGCAGACTCACAGAGTCAGAATCTAGAATAAGGAAGCTGGACTGGGGCTAACAAATGGGATGTTAATGCTTAAATTGCATAGAGTTTCTATTTGGGATGATTGTAAGATTTGATGATGGCTGGTATTAAAAGTAGCACAAAATTTTGAATGTAATTAACAGCACTTAATTATATAAATGAATGTCATTAAAGGGGGAAATTTTAGGTTGTAATACATTACCAGAATATTTTTTTTAAATAGGACTGTACAATACAGTGAATCTTACTATAAACCATGGACTATAGTTAATGGTACAATCATACAAATGTTCTTAAATGAATTATAACAAATATAGGAGACTAATGCAGTGTAATAAGGTGGTATATGGTAACTTTGTATTTTATGTGTTTTATGCATGATTTTTCTGTAAATCTATACCTTTCTAATAAAAAAAAATTTTAAAGAATGATTTTAGCAGTAGGTGCTGCTGTTTTCTAAGTTAAAGTTATTCCCTTCTATTCCTAGTTTTCTGATTATATTTTTCATGAAGAAGTGTTGAATTTCATCAAATGTATTTTCTGCACCAATTAAGATGATCATATAGGTCTTTGGTCTGTAAATATGGTTAATTAAAATGATTGATTTTTTAATGTGGAACCAATTTTATATTTCTTGAGGAATCTCACCTTGTGATGTATAATCCGTTTGTTAATTTACTGGATATGATATGCTAATATTTGATTCAGGATATTTGCATCTATTTTCATAAAGTGTATGATTCTTTTGTTTCCTTTTAATAGCTTTGTGTGGTTTTGGAATTAGGGAAATGCTGGCTTCATTGAATGAGTTGGAAATTGTTCATTCCCCTTCTATTTTTTTCTGGTGGGGTGCCTGGTCCAGGAATCAAATCCCTTCTATTTTTGAAAGAGATTCTTTAGCATTAGTATAATTTCCTCCTTTCCACCAGCTGTGATGGGTTTCTACAGTGCCTTAAGGCAACAGGTTTTACTCTTTTGTCATTGAGGAGTAAATCTTTTGTTTTCTTACCTATATTTCTTACCCAGAAATGGTAGAAGATGGTGCACGATGGCATGTTACTCCAGTAAGCAAATGCTGGGTCCTGGTTCTGCAGGAGGCCAGCTCTCCTAAAATTTCATATTCCTTAATTACACTGCAACCTCAATTCTGAAATGGGTTTAAGAAAACTAAAAAATGTGCAGTTTGGACAGGTTTATGAAGTTATATTGATGAGAGTGATACTCTTTCTCAGCTTTTTTACATCTCTGAGCTGAAGCTAAATGGACTTTTTAAAGAGAGTAAATCTGACCTTTAAATTTATCTCAACAATTTAGAAAAATATAATAAGACCCATCAAAATCTATACAATCCTTATGCAGACATTTCTGGCTTCTCTGTTTAATCCTTTACAAAATCTTCAAAACAAGTTTCCATCCAATATTGACATAGCTTTCTAAAATCTATTAAATATCAAGAGCAGTAAAATCAAAATTTGAGTAAAAGTTATTTTTAAAATTAATTTTATTATATCTGATGCTCATATATTAATGCTTTATAATACAATATAAGTGTATTACATACACTTAAATATAATAGCCTTGAATGTTTAAACTTGATTAGGGTTATTAGAAAACCTTTAATTTTTTAGAAACATAAATTCCCCATTAAATATAGTTCTTTCATGGCTTACACATTTATCTCTTCCATGTTCTTTGGAGATCATTATTTATAAAAACTAAGAACAGCTTATTGCTGTCCAAAATATCCCACAACAAATGTGGACAATATGTTGAGACACTAATCTTTACTTTATTTGTATCTATATCATAACATTACATTATATTATATATTATAGTTTCCCTTTCTCCAATTCCAGGATTTAGTTGATGAGATAGAAAGCAGATAAAAACGTGTGAATCCTCTTGGCTTATTTGAGTAGAAAAATTTAGATGACCATAAATGAAATAGATGATAGATACAGAGACTGAGATGTAAATTCAGAAACAGGTACAGTTATAGACATAGAAGTAGTTATAGGCATATAGATATTCCAGGAGCAGGCTTGGAAAGTGTTGGTTCATCTCTGAATTGGAATAAGATTCCCCTAGGTTGGGTTTGGGGTGAGAAGGAGGCTGAAAGGAGATAAAGAAACTGAACCACACTTCTCAGAAGTGCTAGTGGCTGCATTAAGACATTGCAGTCATCTGGATGAGATGAGTCCCATAGTGCCAGTGTGTTAAGAGTTCAAACAGAAATGCTACAGGCTATTTAACCAGGCAGAACCACTTGCAGTCTTGTGAAGTTCCCCTGTTCAAACTTAAAACAGAGACTCAGACTATTGCTGAATCTGAATGTTTTTGTTGACTGTGGTGATGGTTTTAAATAATACCCTCTGTAGACAAAGGACTTTTACCCAGTATCTCAGTTCTTTGAAACCCCCCTGAAGTTTAACCCTAGAAAGGGAACCCTGGAACCCTGAAGGAATGCACAGGAACAGGTGTTCAAAATGGATACTGATTTGCATTTTAGAAAATACAGTTTTCGTACTAGGTACCTAAAACTCCTATGTGTTCATTGACTTCAATCTGTGAACAGATTAAGAATTTGTTATAAGGATCTCAGGTTTTGACTCACCAGTATGAAAGATGGGAGTGCAAAACTAAAATTAAGTTGAGTTTTAACAAATTAAGTTATAGTTTCTGCTTTTTGATTTTAAAACTATTGCTCTTTTAAAAGGAGATAATACACTATTACTTCTTTAGCTTTATATTATGTGGCTTACATTTCTTTTATTTATTACTTATAGTCTTTACTTTTTGTATTTTCCCTATACAGCATCACTTTAGAAGAGCAGGAAGTGAATGAAATAAAAATGGAATATTTGTCATTTCCCCAATGGTAATGATTTTCTAGTCTCTCATTATTCACATTACTCTACTAAAGAACTTAAATATTTTCCTAAATTAATTGTAATGACAGAAATAGTTTTTTTTTTAGGTTGTCATTGCCTCTCCTAATAAAGATTGACAGCAATGTTTATATTAATTTTCACGTATTTTAAAATAAGAATGTCATTTTCATACTTTCAAACATATACACATTAACTAGTAGTTTGAAATGTCACCGTTAATAATCGATGCCTGATTTGCCATTTCTAAAGCCCAATAGAACATTAGAAAAATATAGATTAGGGAATTAAGTAATTAAAGCATGTAATTTTAAAAAGTATTTTCTATTCTTGTTTCCTATGAAATAGGAATATAGAATGGGTTATGGGTCAAAGAGTCATTAACACTTAGGTGAAATATTTTATTTATTTTAAAGATTAAAATGTCTTGAAGCAAATATGACAGTTCACTAATAGTTGATTACTATGGTGATGAGGACATAGAAGCTTCACTAGATTATACTCTGAAATATTCTGTATTTTTAAAATTAAAAAAAAATGTTTGGGCACCACAAACAATAAATCATGAGGACACAATTAGCACTTTGGACTCTAGATGTATGTTCCCAAAGGAATCCGGATTTAAATTCTTTGTTCTATTTTCTGACTATGTGTCAAACTAGTCTACTCTAATTTTTTAAGTACTTTATTGAGATATAATTCACAATTTACAACCATGAAATTAAATTTCTTTTTTTTTTCGTATGGGCAGGCTGCGGAACATAACACCAGACTCCCGCATGGTGGGCGAGAATTCTACCGTGGAGCTATTCTTGCACCACCTAAAATTCACTTTAAATGTGCACGATTCATTGATTTTTTAGTATATTCACAAGATCATGCAACCATCACTGCTATGTAATTCCAAAACATAGTCACCACTGCAAATCAAAACCCGTATCATTAGCACTCATTTCCAATTCCCTGTAACTCCTGCCACTTCCACTACCTGCTCCAGACAACCAATAATGTACTCTTAATCTCTATGAATTTTATGGATTTGCTATTTTGGGTGTTTCATAGAAAAAAAATCATCCAGTAAATGGTCTTTTTTTTAACTTTTAATTTTTTTATTAGGTAAATTGTGGGGTTACAGAACAATCATGTATAAAATACTAGGATCCCCCATACACTGCTCCACCCCCAAAAGTTTGCATTGGTTTGGAACATTTGTTACAATTGGTAACAGCACTTTTTTATAATTGTTTTAATTTTTTAACCGAAGTAGCCAGCATTTACTGAGCTATTTTATGTACTACGCACTGTGTAAAGCAATTTACATTGATTACTTCATTTAAAACACCCAATTCAAAAGTCTCTGAAATATGTCCTATTTCTTTTTTTCACTTATTTTAATTAAAGAAATTGTAGGTTTACAGAAAAATCATGCTTAAAAAATAGTGTTTCTATATATCCCCCATTGTTGACATTTTGCATCAGTGTGGTACATTTGTTGCATATGATGAAAGAATATTAAACTGTACTGTGATGGTTGGGTTCTGGTGTCAACTAGGCCAGGTGATGGGCATGCGAGCACTGGCCTAACTGCAAGGATATTTTACGGCTGGTTGATAAATCAGAAGGCTGGTTTATTAAATCATCAGTTAGTTGATTGCAGCTGTGGCTGATTACAACTGGGCTCATCTAAGGATGTGTCTCTCACAAACAGCATAATCCAATAAACTGGATTGGATTAGATTAAGACTTTTAAGGGAGAAGAGAGAATTTTTACTGCTTCTTCAGCCGATGAGCCTCTCCTGTGGAGCTTGTCAAGGACCTCCATCAGAGTTGCCTCACAGCCTGCCCTATGGATTTGTTACTCTTGCATTGCATGAGACAATTTTATAAATCTTATATTTGCAGTTACCTCCTGTTGGTTCTGTCTCTCTAGAGAACTCTGTCTAATACATGTACTATTAACTAAATCCACAGTTTATATTAGGTGTATTTCCCTTGTATACCACCCTAGCATAAAAATTAAAAGATGTCATAAGATTGTTTAAAGCAATGAAACCTATTGTACATGATGGACTATAGTTAATGTACAAATAGAAGTATATTCTTTCACGAAATATAAGAAGGGTACCCATTAATACAAAGTGTTAATAATAGTGCCATAACCTTTTAAAATCATAATTTATAATTACTATTAAAATGCTAACATCATTTCACGTGCTTTTTAGCCAGTTGTATATCACCTTTAGAGAAATGTGTCTCCTCGAAGCCTTAGTGTGTTCTCTTGACTGTGCATCTCTTCCTGTTTCTAAATATAGCTTGTAATATTTGGCTGATGTGTAAGCATCTGATTATCTTGATGAGTTCAATTTCTCCCTCTTGTCTATTGTTTTAATGTTGATAGGGTTTGTATTAAGGCTCTTTTTTGATGCATAGTCCAACTTATCTCGTATCTTTAGAGTCGCTCAAGTTGAACTGTTCAGATTTTCTGAGCTCTTTTTCATCTGATTCCTGCCCTGGATATGTAGTACAATTTTTTAAATTGCACTTTTTGTGTATTGTCTCGCCTCCAGAAGAAAGATTCCTGTCCTCTGTTCCTTCTCTGGGAATATTGATCTGTTCTGTTTTTGTGCAGAATTTGCCCCCACATTCTATAATTTGTTTAATGCTCTCTTTCATTCAGTGCCCCTTTTCCTTACAGTTTTTAGTTCTGGGACCCCCCAGTCTTACAGCAGTTCAGTTTTAAATGCCACCCCCCC
>PVIY010050200.1:0-16321 GCA_004026745.1 Myrmecophaga tridactyla
TGCTAAAGAGCTAGTTCCGAACCCCTAGGTTCTCACAGCAAAATGGCCACTGGCATAGATACTTAAATGAAGGTGTGATAATTTCCTATCGCCACATTTACTACCTTAAAGCCAGTACAAAAGCATATACTACTAAAAGCAGAATGCCATCTTTTTTTTTCTTTTACTTTTACAATGGTGAGTAAGAGGTAGTAGTTAAGAATCCCAAGCTTTGAGTGACATAAGGCATGGGCTCAGATGTTGACTTTACCGTTTACTAGGTTTAGCGATTAACGCTGGTGGGATTCATGTCTTACCAGTAAAAGGAGTATTCCATCTCTTTTGATACTGTTCAATAAAGCTGCAGTGATTTAATGGAAAAAAAAAACAAACTATCAGGCTCAAGTCTTGGTTTGCCAGGGCTGCTATGACAAATAACACATACTGGTTGGCTTAAACAACTGTTTGGGGGGCTACAAGTCCGAAATCAAGGGGCAGCTGTCTACGATTTCTCCAAAGTCTATTGTGTTCTGATAACAACTTTCCAGCAACCCTCTATCCCATGGTGATATGCCTTTTCTTGTCTTATCCTCTGATTCCTACTTCTGTGTCCAATTTCCTTTGCTGGTAAGGACTTCACCCACCCTGATTCAATTTGACCTCATCCAAATAGAACCTTTGAAGATCCTGTTTATAGAGGAGTTCACACCCATGGGATGGGGATTAGGAATTGATCATGCCCTTATGGGGAACATGATTCCATTCTCAACAGCTCTGAATATGTAAATCACACTAAATTTGTTGCAATTGTTGAAACATAATTAGGAAATTGAATGTAACTTTCTGGTGCCTTTTCCTTGGAACTCTAAGACTGTATCAGATCCCACCTTCATAGGACAACCTTTTATATTGAAGACACTGCTCCTAAACCTTTCCAGAAAAACAACATAAGTCTCAGAAGACAGGAGAGACAACCAGGATCCAAATTTAAACTCTGACCTGATCTGTTAGAATTACATTCTTCTAGAGGTGAAAAGAGACTTTTGGAGTCATATGATCCATCCCACCACCTCATTTTACAGATAAGGAAACCGAAGCTCAGAAAGGAGATATTCTAATGTCCTTATTAGCTAATTTAAATCTCACTTCAACAGTAAAAGGGATTTTATCATCCCATTATAAAAATGAGACATCTGAGACCTAGGGAAGGTATGAGATCTCACAAACAGTAAGTGTCAGAGCTGGAATTTGAATCTATGCTATATGGCGCCTGAGCTGATGCTCTTAGGCATACTCTTCAAAATCTCTACTTAAAAATTTGTGGTCCAGGGCAGGCAATGGTGGCTCAGGTGTAGAGTTTTTGCCTACCATGCCAGAGACCCAGGTTTGATTCCCAGTACCTGCCCATGCCCACCCCCCGCCCCCCAAAAATTGTAGTCCACAGGGTAAACAGATATAGTTGTGATAGATTATAATAATTGCTGACACAAAGCTATACACAAAGTTTTGTGGATAAACAGTTTGAACAAGTTGTAGGGGCTGACTGGGCCCTTGCATCCCCACTCCTCCAATCCTGGAATTTGCTGTCCTTGACCTCTATCACTGTATTTTCACTAGCTCCCTACTAATTCAGTCCCATAACTGTCACAGAGATCAGTACTATCCCTGACAGAAGGGATTTAAGTCTTCCCATGCGAGGAGTGCAGGGTACTTAACATCAAGACAATCTAGCTACTGATCCTGCTTGGGTCCATATTCTTTAAATGGGGATCTTTTGCCTTAATCTTCTGACCAAGCCCCCATGACATATCCTTAGTCCAGTAAATTTAGCCCTTGTTTGGCCACTTAGCCCCTTGGCTCCTGCTTGGGCTCTCTAGAAAGCACACTGACTTCTTCCAATCTCCTATGAACAAGAAGGGGCATAATATTTTAGCCACATCGAAGAGCAAGCCTCATTGCACTCTCTGGCCACTCAAATAGGCGATCCCTCCCTTCCTCTTTACTTCAAATGTGTCCCTCCCCAGCTCACTCACTGGAGTGGGGGGTGACCTTATCTGTTGGAAGAGGGCCACTTCCTTGTCAATAGTTATTGGGTATATTCTCAATGGAATTTCTAAACGAGTCCTTGGGGTCTTGAATTTCTTTAGTACAGAAGCTCTGCCTTCTCTCTGGAATCCTCTTTCCTGTTCTACATCTGAGGTCCCAGGTCCCACTGATGTTATCACCACTACTTTTGTGTCTCAGACACCTCCCATATCACTCTCCTTCCCCAATCATATGCCAGAACCACCGTCTGCCTCCATGCCCTGCACAAGCCTCTAACATCTTCTGAGAATGTTTCAGTAAAATTATCCTGATGCCTACTCCAGCAATTTGGCAATTACAAGTAATTTGTCAGCAACCTTCATTCTTGGACTGTTTATTTAGAACAGTCTAGTCATTGGTCTCACCTTGTTATTTTAGATACTTTGTCTCAAGTAAGCCAAAAACATAGCAAGTATGAAAGTATTTGCTAAATAAATAAGTATTTACCTCTCTCCCCTGTTCTCTGTATGGTGCTCATTTTCAGTGAATGATAAATGATTGTAAAAAAAAGTAAAATATTAAAAAAGAAACCTTGAAGTTTTTGCCAAGTGGTGGTTAGACACCTGAAGTTCTGGCTTCACCTTGACCTAGGATACCAGCACCAGGACTGAAGAGGTGAGGTGGTCATGGCGGTCAACCACAGATATTGTAGAGCTGTCACCATGAATTGAGAGGAAATGTGCATGTTTCCATCTATGCATCCCTATAATTATCCCAACCCATAAGGCTTCCAGGTAGACAGTGGTTACTGGTCTCCCTGCTCCCACCCTGCCACCTTCTTTTCCATATCTCCAGAGTGTGGGTGCAGATAGAATTACAAGAGTCCTGGGAGGAGTATATCTGCAGTGCACAGGCTCTTGAGCACATAATGGGTTCATGGTGAAGGAGCATATGGAAAGTGAGGGGAACAATGCCAATAAAAGATAAAGCGTGAGGGAAAAGAAAGCCTCTGCCTTGATCCCACTGCTATTCAAAGCAAGTCTTTGGCTTTGCCTTCTGAGCCCCTTGGGTTCTCCCTCCACCCCACCTTCCATTCCTTACTTTTCCCAATACCTCTTCCTGCCAACACCCAGCACACCCCAGCTCTAGCAGCCACCAGCAGCAACAGGTTTGGCTTCTTGTCAAAAAACAAAACCAAAAACAAAACACCACTTTGACTCAATTCTAGGAAACAGAGCTTCAGTATCCCTTCAGTATCAAATGGAGATAGTTATACCCACCTTATGGGACTCTGGTGAGGATAAAAAGAGACACTGTGTGTGAGAGTGTTTTGAAAAGCAGATAGTGTTGAACAAATGTAGCACAGACCATTTAAAACTGTACCATTTATATAGCCATTGGTTAACTTTGTTTTGGTGATTAACATATCTCTGCTGCCATAAATTATACTTAGTGGATTTATATAAAACTGGAAAAGTTCAATTGCATTTTGGGTCAGAGTATGTGCATCTATATATTAAATGAGTCAACATAAAGTACGTTTACCAGTGGTTTATACTGGTAACGCTATGTAAATGAAGGCGGCTATCATAGATGTTTGTGAGCTGAGGCTGGAAATGACAGTGTAGGTAACACTCTAGACTGGAAGCCCCCAAACTGGACTCTAGACTTGGTTCTGCCTCTCTACTGCTTTATTTTAAAAATGGTGGTAATTAAAGTTTATCCACTTCAAATACAGGGTTGTGCTGAAGGTCAAAATACAGATGTTAGTAAGTAACATGCTTCATAAACTGTAGCACATTTTGTACATTTTAGGAGTTATTATTGATGTTTATGTGTCTGTGTCCATATCTCCTTCCATCTGTTCATTTCTTTTCAATTTCCTTCTGTTTTTCACTCTTTTTTTGGCAGTTGGAACACAAAATATCAGACTCAAGGTGAATAACCAATTTCTAGACAACCTTCTTAATAATTGTATAATTAAAATATAAATATATCTGAGTGGACGTATTAGTTCTAACTGAGAGGCTGCCAGTGTAGGTTGCTTTGAAATTTACCATATAATTTCTAGGACTTGAAAACATTATAGATACACACAAACATTTACACCTTTGAAGCTCTGAAAACTCTGCCCAAAACAGAAATAAAAGGAATCAAATACTTAGCCTGAGAGCAAAACAATGAAATCTTTTGACCCAGAGTGTTTATTTTGATCCACAATGTTATTGGACTTTATCAGTTGAGTTGGGAATAGGAGTTAGCCTTTAATAGGATTAGAAAGATTATCTAAGACTCTGCTTAAGAGCCCACATGTTGACAGACAACTTTAAATAAAGCCTATACAGCTTTTTCAGACACTATCATGACCTTTTGCTGCCCACCAAAATTACTTTCTGGAGTTTCTCCACTCAGGGCGAAGTTGGATTGTATTCAACACAGCAGTTTAAATCTGTCTTGGCTCCTTTTTTCTAGGAAAAATGAATGCGATTGAAGGTTTAAGGAGTCGAAGTTGAATGATAATAGTATGACTGTGATAAAACAGAGTTTGGCATGAGTCTAACCTTAATGTATAGCATGATGTTGAATTGAGCAGCACAGTACCCAGATCTCGTTCCGGTGCCATCATTTTTAGCTGTGTGAACTTGGATAAGTCACAAATAATCTCTGACCACCAAGTTTGTCCATCTGTGAAATGTAAATAATAGTATCTACACCACCCACTTCAGGTTTGCTATGTGTGTCATATGTGATCCTCTGCTTTGTTAACAAGGCCCTGTTGACAAGTCCAGAAGTTTATGAAAACATCCAGACTTTTGAATTAAAAAAGTGATTGTTCTGAGAAAAAAAAAATCTGTTTTGAGTAAGGAATATGCTTGATGCATGATTCAGCCTCTAGAGAAATTTGGGCTAATTAATTAATCAATTTTGATTAGCTATAATTCTTTTCTGAAGAAAGAACTTTTCTCAAACTTTGCCTTGGGAACTTTGAGATTTTGCATGCATTTCATGCTTTGAGGGGAGCTATGATGTAACAGATATCTGTTAACACAATTACCAGCAACAAAGAAAGTTTCACGAAGCTTGAAAATCATTGTCCCTGGTTTTTAATGGAGCTGGGGCAAATGCCCCACGGGCACTTCCCAAACTTTACCTGCATTAGAAAAGGGAGCATATAGTACGAGTTTTATATTGAGGCAGAATTGAGTTGGCCATGCTATCAGGTATGTTGAAATTCTGGGTCCCTCCCAGTCATATTTTCAGTCCTTCTGCCTGAGTTGAATACCCAGGTCATTTCCTCTGGCAAATCCAATGAGGAAGCCACGTTCCTGCAGGATCCACAAAGCCTCCTTCCCTGGGCTTCGGTCTGTCTGGCATTGGCTGTGCACCGCCAGGGTCTCGGCTCTGCACATGCTCGAGGTGCACTGCCCTCAAGGAGCTCACACTTTACCGGGAGAGGCCTGCAAGGGAGAGTTATGGGTTACCAGCTGCAGTGATAAATACCTGTGCAGGAGCAATGGATCCCAGGAGAGATTGAAAAGCTTTGAGTTTGTGGATTGATAGAAAATAGTCATGCTTCTCCCCCTTTAGCTTGTCTCCAATTTTTTCCTTATTCACCTCTCTCTACCTCCCTGCCTCAGCCCCAAACAATCCCCAAGAGGAGAGCCTAGCATAATGGATGGCACTCAGTTCTGGAATCAAAAGAATTGTGTTTGAATCATGGCTCTACACATAATCATCTCTGTGACCAGGGACAATTCCCCCAAGTGCTTTCAGCCTCAGCTTCTTTATCCACAAAATGTCAATTTTAAAGATTAAACATGAACACATAGTAAAAATGCCTAGCTCACGGTAGGAACGCCATAAAGCATACAGCAACAATAATAAAGTGATCCTCCAGAATCCCATAATTAGAGACAAACAACCCTTTTCACATGCAGAAATAATAGGAGCAGCTCACCCACTGCCTATAAGAGGTGAATTGATGCTTGCATCAGCCCTTTGCAGACAGACTGATCGATGGAGTCAGTGATCAGGAAAATTGAATTCCACTGAACACACACCGCTATCTGCCTGGCATCATCATATTTCAATGAAGCGAAATTGTAAATAGTGGGAGGCGTTCTGATGAGCTATGTGTTTGGAAATAGGGAATTTGGAAATGTCATTTTGAGCTCAAATTAATCAAATTTTGAATAACAGAGTTTGGACAAACTATATTCAATAGCATCTAAGTGGTAAATGAAAAAGATTTCAATCTGAGCTACAAAATTGCCACAGGCAATAAGTTCTCTTTGGTGGTCCCTTTGACTTTATTCTATATTATGCATTCTCCATTATTTAGAGCATCCCATGTGCCAAGAATTGTGCTAGATACCAAGGAAACTAGGATGTAGTAGAGAGGGCCCTTGCTACTAGAAAATTCGCAGTTCAGGGCGTAAAGGATGCTTGAATGTAGTCCAGACATCAGATGAAGCCCCTCTGTTTCTTGGAGGTCTGGTTAAACCTGCCCTAAATCTCCGTTCTACCCCTGTGATATTCTGAAGCCTTCTCTAGGATTTCCATTAGAGATCTCTGATGAATTCTTATCTCAATGCCGGCGCTCATGGGAACTGTCTTCCCTGCAATGCTTTGAACACAACCCCTTTCGTTGTGCCCCCATGAAATCTACTCTTATCAAGTATTTTACAATGATTTTATAGATTTTACTCCGGATTTTGAGGAGATCATGGTGAGCGGCACGTTAGAGTGGATGACTTCCTTTCTCCACTCTGAAGTAGTAAACAATCCCTTTTTGATTTTGAGCAAATTAGTTCTGATCTGTTGTATATCCCTCTCATTATAACCCTCTCCTCTAAGCACTTAAAATTTGTCCAAGTATAGTTCCCTTCTACCAAGAAATTCTGGTGGCTGCTTTTACTCTAACTGCCCACCCCATTATATAGGTAAAATATCGTAACACATGATATTAGTGAAGACAAGGGCCTTCACAGAAATTTCACAGAGGAGGAGATATATGCATGAGTGGAACAATGCTGGGCACACCAATAGATGTTTTGAAGCCTTGGCTGGTTAGGTCAGATAACCTAGCCACATGCAGGCTGGCTACAGGAGCCCTCTGACATGGTGGCTCTGGGCCAGGGACTCACCTCCTGCCTTGGTCTGCAGTGGACTCCAACTGGCCTCAACTTTTGAGTTTTCTGTCTCTGTGTTTTCCTGGAAACCAAGCTCATCCCAAACCCCTCTCTGATTAGGCCCTTGTTGTGCATTTTTCTCCATTCTCCTTTGTCCTGTACTTTTCCTGAGGATTGGGATCCTATCTTTGATGCCCAGTCTGGGTCTTTATATTTGTTTGTTTTTTTTTCAGACTATTTGTATTCTGGGCCCCTGCTACAGTGATCTGCTGCTGCCAACTCCCTGGACCAGTGACTGTAATCCTGGCTACTGTGGTAAAATGGAAAGAATCCTGGAGTTGGATTCAAAAGATCCAGTTTTTGTGATTGGTTCTGCAGCGTGGCCTTGGCTAAGCCACTTTGCCTATCTGAGGACTTACTCAGAAATCAGAATATAATTCACCATATTATCCAGATACGACAGTACTTTGCCCATTTTTCTGAACTTTCTCATATAATCCCAAGTGGGGCTGACCCCACTCCTCTACCCTGAATCTATCCTCCTCAGTACTCCCATTGGTAGACAGAATCCTCTTGCTCTTCTCACAGACTAATGCAAGTTACATCACATCAGTAACTTCTCCTGCCTTAATGGGATAGGGGGAGCATTTGCTCTCCAGCTACTGCCCCTCCAAAGACAGGAGAATATTCTAACTTTCCAGAGCAATGACATTCAGGGACACCGACTTACTTGTGGCCTGGCATACTGTACATTGTACTAGAAGCACCACTATGCAGTGTTTTATCTTGCTTTCTTTGCCTGGATCTCATGCAAAGTCTAGTCCCCAGGCCAGATTAGCTAGCTTTTTTGGTCTTTGGCTTCTACTCATGGCTGATTGAGTAAGCAAGTCCATGGCTACTCTGGGTCCCCAATTCTTTTTCTTTCTCCATCCTTAGTGAGGTGTCCCAAGATAGAGATTTGGTGCTTAGGAAGGCAGTTAATAGGTCTAAGTCATGTTCTCTAAATCAGGTTTTACCAGAGAGCCCTTTATCAGGAATTACGAGTCCCTAGTTTCAGAGACCAAATGGAAATTTTGTTCCTATGCTGCTGCTATTTACTGTGTGTTCAGCAATACCCAAGAAACCTGTGCTTAGAACAAAAGTTAGGCATTCCTTGGTTATGGACTAAAATACCATCAAAGCTCCTTTCTTTAATTCTAACCATCCCCACATGTTCTCATTCACTAAGCCCTTATATACCATTCTGACTGCAGACACTAAAGATTGTTCTTTTTTTGTATCCCCCACCTCCAGCTACCCAGACAGTGCCTGGCACACAGCAGATGCTCAAATGGCATTGCTCAATGCTACTTGATGAGTTAAATAGTGCCTGAGCCCAATAACGACTTTGTTGAATGCAACACACACACATACGCACACACACACAGACAAACCATCAAAGGACAAAACAAAAAAAGTAATGCTAAGGAAATTTGGTCCTCATGCTGTCATTTCTTAACTGGCTGCTTTGGGATGATTAAAATCATGAGGAGTCCAAAAGTGGAAGAATTCGTCATGTTTGACGTTGGTACATTATACCAATTTTAAAAATTGCTTCCGCATCAGCAACATGGCCAATTTCCATATACTTAGGTAATGAGGAAGAAAAGATGCAGACACAGGACAGAACGTGAGAAGGCGAATAAACATAAGGGAGGAAAGAGGAGGGGCCACCCCTAAAGGAGGGTGGGAAAGAAATAAGAGGAAAGAATAGAAGGGAAATCATTTTCAAGACAATGGCTTTTGAAGGAGAAATCAAAAAGAAGGCCGCAGAATAGACTTCATCCTTATTCAAATTTAGAATGTTAGAGCAGCATGGGAATTTTTAAATTCCTAATGTATGTAAGGGAAAAGTAAGACTGAAGGGAAAACACATTATCTAAGGCCACAGGCACAGCAGGACCTGAAACCCAGCTCTCCTGGTGACTCCAGTGGAATGAACACGCCTTTCACTAAATCAAGTTAGTTCCATGGTATATAGTTTTCTGTTCAGTGTGATCAATTCCCAACAAAAAGTAAGTGCATAATCATTGCATGTAAAATTGAGAATGCAGAGCAACACATTGACATAGTCTGAAACCATTTACATTACTGTTGAGTTGTGGGATTTTAGCTCTCAAATTGATGAATTTGAAATGTGCAGATTTTAATGTCCCTCCAAGGACATGGTATCTTATGCCAGGCATCTGAACCCACACCACACTTTACTGAGATTCAAAAAACCTTTATTTTTGTCACCTTTTATATTTTGCAGTGGTCACTTTCTATTTTGTAATACCTTCCATTTTGTTTTAATTTTTGGCCTGTCTTTTCTTCCTTACTCGATTTTGAGTATGTGAACACCAATACTCAAAATCCCTTTTGTTGTCCATGGTATAAAGGTCAACTGTGCTGAACTGGAGACTGGGCTGAGACACAGCTTTGTCCTGTTAAGCCTGGGGTCTGCTTTCTCACCAATAAAATGCAGATAAGTAGTTTCTGGACTTTTCAGCTCAGAGGATGCTAATGAGATTTACTTGCAAATATCGTGTAGGAAAGCCCCCTTGTAACAGGTGAGTGTTATATACGTGGGAAAAGTAAGGCTGCTGTTGAGGTTTGTTTCCTTCACAGAATTTAGCATCTAGACTTCATAGAGAAATAATCCTGCAAGCACATGTTTGTTGGATGGACAACATAGCAATCATATTAGCATCTTCTATTTCAAAAACTAAACCCGATAAAATAAACAGAATTGCCTCCAGTTTTCCAATACTGTGCTGATGGTAAAATTTATTTCATTTCTTTATTTAGTCCTTGTACTAGTTTGCTAGCTGCAGGAATGTGATTACCAGAAATGGAATGGCTTTTAAAAAGGGAAAATGTATTAAGTTACAAGACTATAGTTCTAAGTCTGAGAAAATGTCCCAATTAAAGCAAGTCTATAAAAATGTCCAAATTAAGGCACCAACAAGAGGTTACCTTCCCTCAAGAAAGGCCGATGAAGTTCAGGGTTTCTCTCTCAACTGGAAAGGCATGTGGAACACATGGCAACATCTTCTAGCTTCTTCTCCAGGCCTCTTGCTTCATGAAGTTCCCCTGGGGGGCATTCTCCTTAATCTCCAAAGGTTGCTGGCTGGTGGACTCTGTAGTTCTCGTGTCTCTGCTGCTTTCATCATTCTCATGACTCTGCTCTGTTGCTCTCCTGTCATTCTCAAGTTTTCTCCAAAATGCTTCTTCTTTTAAAGGATTCCAGCAAACAAATCAAGACTCACCTGGAATGGGTGTAGTCACATCTCCCTCTAATGAAAGGTTAATACCCGCAAGTGGGTGAGTCACATCTCCATGGAGACAACCCAATCAAGTTTCTAACCTATATTATCGAATAGGCATTGAAAGAAATGGTTGCTCCCACAAGACTGATTAGAATTAAAACATGGCTTTTCAGTGAGGACAACCAAATCAATAGGCTGAGCACTTGATCTTGGGGTTTGTTCCTATAAAACTTATCCCACAAAGGATAGGCTAAGCCTACTTAAAATTAGGCCTGAGTCACCTCCCAGAGAATCTCTTTTGTTGCTCAGATGTGGCCTCTCTCTCTCTCTCAGCCAACATGGCATATGAATTTACTGCCCTCCCCCTTTCTACGTGGGACATGACTCCCAGGGGTGTTAACCTCCCTGGCAATGTGGAACAGAAATCCTACAATGAGCTGAGATTCAGCATCAAGGGATTAAGAAAACCTTCTTTACCAAAAAGGGGAAGAGAGAAATGAGACAAAATAAAGTGTCAGTGGCTGAGAGATTTCAAACAGAGTTGAGAGGTTATCCTAGAGGTTACTGTTATATATTATATAGATATCCCTTTTCAGTTTATGGTGTATTTGAGGGGCTAAAGGGAAGTACCTGAAATTGTAGAGCTATTCTCCAATAGCCTTGTTTCTTGAAGAAGATTTTATAGAGATATAACATTTACAATGTGACTGTGTCATTGTGAAAACCTTGTGTCTGATGTTCTCAACAAAAAAAACATGGCTTTTGTAGGGTATATAAATTCTTTCAAACCAGTACAGTCCTCAAAGCTTCCCATGGATCTTTCTGGGTCCATCTCACCCTACTCTCTTCTCATAATTCTTGGACAATAGTCACTGTGGGCTCCTCCTAAGTCAAGCCCTCCAGAGACCCTCAGTCTGTCTGCATGGCAAAGGCCACGAGGCACTTTGCATGTACTATATAATTGGAGCTTTACCATATCACTGTGAAAGAGGTACTATTATTATTAGTTCCATTTTTCAGATGAGAAAACTGAGCTGTAGAACTTAAATAAGTTGCCCAAGTTCCTTTTCCTGCCCATGTGTGGAAATTTAAAAAACACATGGAATACAAGCACCACCTTCTATTACCACTGTCACTGACAACTGGAACATATTATCTGGAGTCACTGATTTGATTACTAAGAAAAACTCAGATTTATGAAATCATATATATCTTTTCTACCTCTTAAGGATGATTTACAGGCAGGAGGGCTGTAGAATCTTGTCATTCAATGTCTTCCCAGCCTGACTTGGCAGAAGTGACAACATCCTCACCACTAGCCTTCATGAAAAGCAAGTAACATTTCTTACTAGAAGACTTTGAAGCACAGTGCTCTCAAAGAGAGTACTGGAAAATCTTTGCTTTTCAGCTCTATTGTTTCCTATGGCTACTATAACAAATTACTACTAACACAGCGGCTGGAAACAATGCATAGTTAGTCTCTTACATTTCTGGAGGTCTGAAGTCTAAAATCAAGGTATTGACAGGGCCATGCTCCTTTGAGAAGCTCTAGGGAAGAATCTGTTTCTTTGACTTTTCCAACTTCAAGAGCTGTATTCCTTGTACTCTTTGGCTCATGACCACTTCTTTCAACCTCAATATCTGCTCTTATCATTGCATTACCTTCTTTCTGTAATCAAATCTCCCTCTGCTTCCTTCATATAAAGACACTTGTGATTACATTTAGGGCATCTCATATGACACAGGATTACGTCCCCATCTCAAGAGCTTTCACTTAATCCTGTATGCAAAAATCCCTTCTGCTATGTAAAGTAACATTCACATATTCCAGGAATTATGATTTTGATATCTTTGAGAGTCATAATTCAGTCCACCACATCTGTAGATTGATTACATGTAGTCACAGAATGCGTATATGAAAATGGTGGAATGAGGTATAGGTGACTTGTAGGTTAAAGTCTAAACTACTGCATATGTCGGGTGGGCCCACTTAGGTTAAATCTCATCTCAGTCATCAAGATAATGGGGACTTGGGGTTGGTTAGTTCTGGACTGACCCAAGACCCTTCATTAACAACCATTGGGGCTAACATTAGTGATTACAAGACTCTAATGTTGAAAAACTAGATAACTAGGTACAGATGAAGGTTAGTGGATTTTTACAATCACAGGGGCATAAGATAAGGGCTATACAACCATTATCAGAGAAAAAGGCAGCTGGATTACAATTCAGAGCGTTCAGGTATTTCCCTGTCTGCTCCAATATGCCAGAAAGCAAAAAGAAATATTTATACAATGATTCAGTAATCAAAATCATCCCTTAAATCCTGATTTCTTGGTTACACATTTAATTTCTACCTACTCCCAAACTATCATTGAAAATTGGCTCACACCTAAAAATTACAGAACACACAAGAAAAATAAAAGTAAATAGACATAACAAACGAGGGAACTTGGGATAATGCAATCTTAGGAAGAATCTAAAATAAATTATTAAAAATAAGAAATTATTAAACTATTAGAAAAAAATTAAACTCCATAAAGAAAGAATAGGCAGATTTTAGAAAGAAAGAAATGGTATTTATAGAAGTGAAAAACCAAATCTTTGAAATCGAAAATTGACAGATAGTTAAATAACAGATTAGATACAGTTACAGAGAGAACTAATGCCTAAAAGACAGATTTAGGACATTAACTGGAATGCGGCCAGCAACTTTTTAATAAGAACTCAAAGGGAAAGAAGAGAGAATGGGAGAGAGTTAATATTCAATGAGATAATGTCTGATAATTTTCTAGAATTGATGAGACATTAACCCTCAGATTAGACATTTATAATATATCCTGAGTAACACTAAGAAGAAATGAATGCAGACCTAGATATTTTGAGGTGAAAGTACAGAATACCAAAGAAAGACAAGATCTTAAAAGCTACTGCAGAGAAAAAGAGAAATTGTCATTAGGGGAACATCAATTGGACTAACAACAGACTTCTCGGTATTAAACCTAGAAACCTGAAGATGTAGTGGGTAGTGCTATTTAAGAAACAGTGATGAGAAAATACTTAAGTACCATTGCCTCAATCTAAATAAGCATAAGCTATAAAAATAATAATAATGACTAATTAGGTATGCTTTAAAAACATAGAATTAAATTATTGACAACCAACAACAAGGGTGAAAGGATAGGTGTTCTTGTTGGCTTTTCTTAGGAAAGACAAGAGATTCTGATTAAATGGAGATCATTTTAATGTCAAGTAGGTATATTAAAAATCAATACATAAAATAAAAGAGATAGAAGGTATAATTCCAAGCCAGTAGAAAGGAAAACAGAATAAATTTCAATGAATCAAATAGAGAATGAATATTTACATATGTGATAAAAATATTAACAACAACAACAGTAACATAAGAATAATACACACAAACCACAAGATTGTGGTCACTTTTGAGGATGATTGCTGGAGGGTTTGGGATTCAGCTGAATTTTAATATTATGTTGAGAGAGGGGGGACGAAAGAGAATGAATATGGCAAAAAGTTAACATTTGTATTAAGAGAGCAGAAATTTTTATCGAAGTCTGATATATTCATTACTACATATGACAGATATTTTATAAATAAAGTGAGAGGCAAACAGCACTGGGTTAGGAATTAGGAAGCTTGGATTCAGATTCAGGCTCTGGCCAAACCTGCTGTCTGAACTTTGACATCTCTTATCTATTTTGGATCTCATTGTCCTCTTTGTAGAATGAATGTATTATAGCATAGATAATGTCTTAGTCAAGACTAAGTCATCTCTCCATTTTGAGTTGCTCCCTGAACCATAAACTGAAAGGAAACAAAGATATCTTCTAGTCTAAAGCTCTTATTTTACAAGAGGTGAAATTGAGGCCCAGAGAAGGGGCATGGGTCTTTCTGGGTTACTCTGAGAGTTTAAATGAACAGAGCTCTGGTACTCTTAAATTCCAGTTCAGGCAGTTTTCATAAGCTCTGAGACTTTGTCTTACTCTCTTCACAACGGTATGAGAACAAAGGAGGGAATGTCCACGCTGTGTTTAGGATCTCAAGAGGGAAGGCATCAAAATAGATAAGGACAACCTATTAGTACTAAACATTGGCTAAATGAAACTTGATGTTATTCTTTATTAAGTCAAGCTGAGAAGTTGCATGCAGGGGGCATTTTATTAATCAGCACTGTAGCAATTATGAATGGACTGATTAATAATTAAGTAAACAAATAATAGGAAATCAGGCCAGTTTTAATGTTTCAAATTCACAGCAACACCCTGTTAACATGAAGTTCAAGCATTAACACTAATAACCACATTCATCACAGAGATGAGAACTCCAAATTAATTCAAATGCTGCCCAATAGACCATCCCTGCATCATCACTGCCTGTTACTTTTCTATCTGCTCAGAACTCCACGCAGTAGTTAAATCCATTAAAATGTAAAATTGGCTTTTGTTCTCAAGGGGAAAAATGAAAAAGGGAGCTGAACAATATCCTTGGTGATGCAACTGTGACTTCTCAGAATTTTCAATGCATCCAAATATTGGGCTCTATTCTTTCCAAAGCAACAGCTCTCCCTCTCAGGGCCTGTCAGTGGGGTTCATGGCATTTTATATCAAGGGAAAAAACATGCTTAATGAAGTTGATGAGCATAGAGCTTGAGAGAGGAGACTTATGCCAAGGCCATGGCTCTGCCCCCCATAGCTAAAGCCCTTGATTTTATAAAACGCATTTTTTTCCCCTCTGTCCCTCGTTTTCCCCATTTGTGAAATGGGAAAGGTATCTGCTCTTCTAGGCTGATTGCAGGAATCAAATGGGATGATGAAAGTGAAGGAGCTTTGTAAATGCTAAAGTACTTTACAAAATGAGCTATTATTCCCATAGTGTTCAGAAGTTCATGGGAACTTACATCTATACTTTAAGTGGACTGGGGGAACAGAGCAAAGTGTGGAAAACAAGGTATTGTTCACACGAAGACTTATTAAAGGATATATTTTAAAACAGGGTATATAATCATGACTCATAAAGATACAAAGTGAACACGTCAAAAATGTTATTTAACTCTTCAATTAATGAGGAGATTAGAGCCTGGCTGGCACCACATGGAGGGGTTGAGCATGTGCCCCGGAGAAGGCAGAGAACCTGGGTGCGGCCCCAATGCTTGGAGAGGGCGGAGTCTAGAGAAGGGTGGTCTCCCCAATATCCCCCAAGGTTGCATTCAGAGAGAGGCAGGCATAGGCATTTGGAAAGGGTGGGACTGCCACTTTCTAAAGCCCTGAGGATAAATGACTCTCAGACTTTGAAATCTAATGGACTTTGCCCTGCAGGTTTTCGAAAATGTATGGGTCCGGTGACCCCTGTGTTCCTTCCTCCCTATGGAAATGTTTATATGTATCCTATGAATGTTCCTCCTTTGTATGTTGGCAGCATATAACTTGTTTTGAGTTTTCAAAGGTCCAGAGCAAATGGAGAGAATTTTGCCTTAAGACAGACCATGCCTGTAACTGACTTGATGAGATTTTATACTGTCTCTAATTTTGTACTTCATTGTATTGCTACTGAAATGTTTAAGGTATCTGATATTGTTACGAAATTAATGTATTTTGTATACGGATAAAACATGTCTTTTTTAGGGGCCAGAGGGTGGAATGTGCTGGTTTGAAAGGAAGCATGCCCCCTAAGAAAAGCCATGTTTTAATGTAAGTCCCATTTCATAAAGGTAGAATAATCTCTAGTCAATACTGTATGTTTGAAACTGTAATGAGATCATCTCCCTGGGTGATGTGATTTAGTCAAGAGTGGTTGTTAAACTGGATTAGGGGATGACATGTCTCCACCCATTTGAGTGGGTCTTGATTAGTTTCTGAAGGCCTATAAAAGAGGAAA
>PVIY010050201.1:0-16318 GCA_004026745.1 Myrmecophaga tridactyla
GATCGGCTCAGGCAGTCAGGGCCGAGCAGGGCTGTTAAAAATGGAACAGCACACGCTGCAATCAGTTGTGGCAGGCCAGGGGCACCCAGCAGGGCCAGCAGCTGTGGCATCTGAAGCTATTGGCCCTTGAGTTGAGATCGGTGGATGCTGGGCGAGGACCTGGGGGAGCAGCCTCTCCAGAGCTTCCCAGGGCAGTACCTGTGATGCCCTGAAGGATCCAGAGCCAGGCCCCTGCCCCACAGCCTCGCCTCCAACCTCTGCTCCTCACCAAGGCCCAAAAGCTCAGCGTCCACACCCCCTGCCCTTTCCCTGCAGGCCCCTCTCAGGCCAGCTCTGGATACCTGGTGGCAGGGGCAGGGAGTAGAGCTTTGAGGAAGCCGGATAGAGCAGGAGGCCGAGGGCCCCATCCTGTCTGCTGGAATGGAGAAGCCACTTCCTGCTGCCTCTGCTGCCCCCCACTTTCCTGGCCTGGTAGGAAGCAGAGCCACAGGAGAGCTCCAGGCCAAGACCAGAGGGTGGGAGGGTGCAGTAGACAGCAGGGGCGGGTTAAGCGCACCATGCCAAGACCCAGGAGACTTGGGTTTCAGGTCATCTCTGTCTCTGTCACTCCCATGGCAGCTGTGGGCTCTTGGGCAAGTCACTTCTGTCTCTGGGTTCCATCACTTTATCTATGGCAGGGCTGGTCTAGAGTACAGATATTACGGAGTCCCTGGCCAGCTGGAGGCTGAGTGCAGAGTGAGGGACATGTACCCAGTCTACTCCATCCCAGAGTGGAAGGGACTCTAGTGGCCAGGCTGTCCCATAGCCTCACCTGACAGGCACTGGAGCCAAAGCCAAGGGGAGAGCCAATGGCAAGGGCGACCCGCTCAGATGAACGTACACCCAGCTGGAGGCTCCCAGGGGATATCAGAAAGCAGCAACCAGGTCAGCTGCCTTAATCCCTCTGCTCGGGTCCTAAATCCTTCAAGCACCCCTTCTATTGGAGACTCCAGGGCCCTGATTCATCCCAATGAGCCCTCAGCCTTACAGATGGCCCATTGGGCTTTACAGTTGCCTGCCAGCCTGCAAATGCGATGGAGGGGCTGGTAGTGTTCACTGAATTCAGGTACAAGCATAAATCTGTGTCTGCCTGCCTCCAAACAGCGTTCAGCTGCCAGATGCACTGTCTTAGGAAACATGCATCACTGCCTGTCCCAAAACCTCTCCAGCCCCTCAGGGGGACAAGTTCAGGCCTGACTGGCTGGGCACCTCGCACAAGGAGGCACCTGGAGAGGTCATCACTTCCATTCTCCTGTCTCACTCCCCTGGCTGCAACCAAGCCAAGTCAGCGTCTCCTTAAGGACATGCCTGGGACACTCAGGCTCCGTATCTGCTTGGTCCTGTGGGCATTTAGCAGCCGGATGCGACCCCTGCCCTGCTGCAGTCTTCCCTGGCAGGGCAAAGCTGAGCCAGTGGCAGGAGGAAGCACTCAGGTCCTGCTGCCTGTCTGGCTGCCCTGCAGGAGCCACGTCCTTCTGCGTGAAAGGCAAGGGAGGCGCCACCTGAGTTCCCACAGCCAGGGTGCCCAGACGAGAGCACCCCGAGGCTGGCATATGGCAGAGCCATGTACGTCACGGTGGTGTGGGTGGGAGGTGCAGCTCGTGTTTCCTCAACACCTCGGAAAGAGGGGTGAGAATCTGCTGTCTGACAGCCCGGGGCCCCACAGCCTGCTGCACGCGGAGGGGCACACCTAGCACTGCAGATGGCTGGGGCCGAGAGGGGTGGGAGACAGGGCTTCGGAAGGCTCTTGCGGTGCTTTTGCTCAGCCAGGGAGTTGCAGCCAGGCCTGCCTCCTGGGAGCAGGAAGAGGAAAGCCGCCCTTCCGCCTCTGTTCCTGAGCTGGTAGGCTGGGAAGACGGGGCCGTGGCCACTGCCCTCCCTGGGCCTGGGAAGGGGTCCTTCTGCTGAGGGTTCAAAGCCCCCCAAAAGCACGACCACGGAAAGAGCTGGGGAGGACCCCATAGAAGACGGGAAGAAGGAAACCACACCAAAAAGAGCAGCAAACAGACCGAGGTCTTTGAAAGCAGCCGAGAGAACTGCAAGGTCTCTCAGGAGGCAGGTGGAGCGTCTCCATAGCCAGAGGAGCAATCAGAAGCGGAGGGAGTGGCCCTAGAGAGGCAGAGCAAAAACCACAGAGACAAAATGAATGCGGAGAAGAGAGTCAGTAAACAGGGAACGATAATAACCCTCCCCTTTGCTACTGCCATTTACAAACCACCTAATGCTAACTTTGTCGCCTCACACTCACGATTGTTCCCAACTCACAGGAGGAAGGAATTACTATCTCTCCTTTACAGATAAGGAAACTGAGGCTCAGAGAAGTTAAGTCATTTGGCTGCCATCACACAGCTAGCATGCAAACACAGAAGAGGAGCCCCTTCCTTGGAGATGGGAGCTGTCAATTGCCGCTGGTAGATGGCTCAGTTCCCTGAGAGCCTTTAAAGCTCTGGACAGACAGACCACAGTTAAGCTCACAGAGTGGTGGGGAAAGCGGTCACATAGGCTTCTTTGTGTTAAGAATTGCCTTTTCTCAGAAGTCAAATGCCCTGGAGAGTGGCAGCCCCTTAAGACAGCTTTCCAGGCTGTCAGTCTAAGACAGCAGGACCGGATCTTGGGCCAGTTCTGAGAATGGCCCCTAAAACAAACTTCATCCATTGCTAATTATGTTCAGGACAACTCTGGTGGGAAGCTTCCGCTGCATGGCTTGAGGTTACCTCCCCTCTTGACCTCCATTTCTTCACCTTCAGAGTGAGGGGATGGGACTGGGATCCCTGCAGTCCCTCTCAACTCTGATTCTGTGATTCTGTAAAGACACACTAGTCACTGCCTCCATCCTTGGACCTTAGCCCCAGCTGCCCATTCACTCCATCCCTCTCTGCCTTGCTCCTTTCCATTTGAGCATCAGTCAGGATCTCTCACTATAAAGCCCTGCATTCCTTTCTGAACATGTCTCATCTTTTTCTGAGTCTCCCATCCTGCCTCTGGTGTCTCTGCCTCTCACTGGGGATATCACTGTGGCCGAGGGGTCCTGCATACAGCAGCAACCCTTCATGGACTTGAGGGAAAGGGAGCACACACTGTTCTGAAACACAGGCTAAAAATTAAGAACAGTCAATTTAGTAAAGGGCATAAAGATGGTCAATGGTGCCATGCAGAAACAGTAGGAGAGAGAGAGAGAGAACGGGATCTATCCCTGCCCTTAGGGTCTCCCTTTTTAATGGAAGGAGAGAGGAGCTCTCCAGAAAGCAAAGAGGAAGCTAAGACAAAGGGCTGACATCAAACCCAAAGACAAGGCCCAGCAGCTGGGAAGAGGAAAGGCAGACAAGCAGACAGGGGAAAGAGCACCTGCCACAAAGACCTAGAAAGGAGAAAGCATGATCACAAGAAATTCCAAAAGCCATCCATCACTTGGATAAAGATCCATGGATAATATAATGTCTTCTAGTAAAGGCTTCTGGCAAGCAGCAGAATCAGATCCCCAGGGCTAAAGGACAGGGGCAAGAGCCAGGTCTCATTCCTAGGATCCACACAGAGTCCACTGACCGGATGTTTAAATGCTCCCGAGCAGAAATTCACCACCCACATGGCCACCATGAGGACCCAGAGCCCCAGGTAGACAAACTTCTCAACAGCATGTGAACATACCCAGGGTTAAGTTAAAACCCAGCTCGAGGTGAGATAAGAACACGATGCAGCCACTGAAATGTCTAACCCTAAGTACCTCAAGCTGGGCTGCACTCATAGAAGGTCAAGGTGTGGTGCTCTGAGTCCTCTCCGAAGGAGGACACTTGGAGCCACTGGGGGTGGGGAGAGAGGGGGTTGAAGTCAAGCTATGGGTCTCATTATACAAACACATATAATGCACTCTAAGTCCCCAGCACTTTAGTAACTCATTATATCCTCATGATGTAAGCGTTATTATCAGCCCACGAGGGGTGGGGGTTGGAGGGTGAGAAAACTGAAGCACAAAGAGTTTAAATAACTTGATCACGGCTATCCCTCTAGTAATCTGTGCATCAGAACTCAAACCCAGCTCTGACTCCAGAGTCCACACTGCTTGCCCCTGTGCTCTGCTGCCTCTCTCACTGGGAAAGGAGAAGGGAGACTTCAGCCTACCCAAGAAAAGACTCCAGGGTCGCAGGTAGCTGTCCTCTGATTGAGAGATTGCCTGTTGTGCAAGCAGTATGCAGGGCCAGAACTGCGGGACCCAAGACCACAGTCTGGGGCATAAGGAAATATTTGAAGAGGCAGATGCAGCTCTGTATGAGGAGGGAGCAGGTTCTGCTCATTTCCACCACCTTCCAGTTTGTGCTGCTTTCAGGTGCCCCTGCTCACACCCCTGTCCAGGTCCCAGGTGATGACTTCTCTAAGGTTCACCATCTGCCCTCCTTTGTGTTCCATGGCTAGTGCCAACTCCAGATTTTTTGGAGATTTCCTAGGATTCTGATTTGTCACTCCAACGAAACTATACCTGCTCTTTGGAGCCAGAGATTGTATAATGTCTCTTCAGACCCTCACAGTATCTACCTCCATTCTATGTACTTGATGGAATCAAGGTCTCAGAATGGGAAGTGACTCCCCAGTGTTCTCCAGCTCAACTTCTCAGCCATTCGGAACTCCCCCTCCACATCAGCCCGGCTGCAGGAGTCCATTAGCCTCGGTCACCTCCAGTAACGCAGAGCTCAGTCCCACTCATTTCATCAGTGAGTGGGCAGTTCCATGAGAATGAGAGCTTCTCAGTATTCTAGGACAACTCGTCAGAGGCAGGGAGGGCGGGAGGGGGGAAGAGTGATGCAAAGTAAAATGCAGGGTCATATAGGCTGAAATCTTTTATGCAAAAAGGAATATAGCACCTTCTATTTGTGGGTAAGCTGCGATAACAGGTTAGAGCCTTCTGGTGCTATAGAGAGGAAGCAGAAATTGTTCCTCCCCCCCCTTTTACAGGAGCAGGTGACAGAAGCAGAGAGGACCAGTCCCAGATGATGGCCACAGAGTAAAGAAAAGCAAAGATGGACTATGAATCCATGATTCTGGCTCTCAGGGGCCTTCTAACCTCTTCACACCCAGGTTGGAGGCCTGGGTGGGGCTTTATGCACTCAGATAGCATGTTCTCAGCACCAAAATCTGACTAAGTTAAGGCATCCCCAACATGGAATGAAGATACACATACATGAAGTACAAAACCCCTGGACCCGAGAATTGGAGCTCCCAGGCTTTAGGAAAGAGAAGAAACTGCAGTGTAAGGGAAGGATAGGGAGGTGGTCTTGAGCAAGGCCCTGAAGGATAGGTTAGAGGGAAGCAAAAGAAGAGGATCATGAATGTGGGCAAAATTCAAGAGGGAGAGGTACATGGGGTGGAGGTAAGGGCTGCACTGGGAAGACTTGGTTGGTGAAAGCAGTAGAAAATGAATCAGGGCAAGGGGTGTATCACCCAACAGAGGCCCATCCTCTTTGTTCCCATTGAGCTCCCAATCCATACTTTTCTTTCTGTGGACTAGTTTCTCAAAATTTAGCCAATAACTAATCATTGCATCACACCCACCAAGTGTCAGGCACTTTGCTAGGTGTTGGGGGCACAGGAGTGAACAAGTGTCTACTCAGGTCCTGTCCTCAAGGAGCTTACATGAGGGTAATCAAGCAGGCAGGAATTTGCAGTGCTGTGCACTGACCTCCCCATAGCCAGTCCCAGCAACCACAACCCTGGCAGCAGGTCCATGAGTTCTTCCCTCAGGAATAGTCTGCCATGTCTACCCTCCAACAGCTGAACAGACGTAAGCAGCCAAGTGTTCTGAAAGCCCAGGCATGAAAACCCAGTCCTAGGGGACCCAGACCTGGGTCCACTGGGAGTTCTGAGCCTTGGCATCCATTGCCACAGACCTGCAGGCCTGGTGGGGGGGGTATCAAAGGGCATGAAGGGCCTCTTTGTCCCCCTGGTGTGGGCCCTGTCCAAGGTGCTGAAATCATTTTGAAGCCCAGCTTCTTGAGGGGTGGAAATACCCTTTTTTCAGCTCTTCCAAATATAAGGTTTCAGACCTGTTTTCTCTGGTCTAATTTCTCCCTCATTTAAGCTCACCAAAGGACCAAGCTACAGAGAGCAGGAAAATGGGGACTTGGCTCAGCCATCTCCCCCAGCCAGAGGAAGCCAGCAGAGGCAGGAAAGAGCATCCCTGGGTCCTCTTGAGTTGTCCTCTGCCACCCATTTACATGACTCCTTGGGTCTTCTAATAGCATAAGGGAAAGTGGAGACCCCACCATCAAATGCCACAAATCAGAAATTGGGCTTGGAGCTCCATGTGCCTATTCATACTATCGTCATACACATTCTGCAGCTCCCCCCCACACACATACATACACACAGAGCCACAGAGAAAGTCCACTGCATGAAGGTTGTCTCAGTGCCAGAGTCTCTGTCCCTTCCTTGGCCCAGACAGTAAGTTGACAGCCCATTCTAGTTACTCTGACAACAAGGCCCTTCACTCAGAGAGGGAGCTTGGTGAAGCTGCTCAGAGAGATGTATTGGGAGAGGCAATCCTTGTGCCATAAATGCCCTTCACTAAAGACCTTCACCTTCTGGCCTCTTGCAGCCTCTGAAACTCTCAGTGACCATGTCCCTGCTTCCAGAAGAGAATAAAAGCAAAGCAACAAAAATGGAAGCTGGATAAGAGAAAGACTCTAGATTAGGAATCAGGAGCAGCCAGCTTTTGATTCCTCAGGGCCTCTATCTCACCCTTCTAGGAGAGGGAATGGTCGCGAAGTTCCCTGACAGCTTCAATACTGAAAGCTCCATAGTTACGTGGACTTGTCCTCTGGAGCCTGGCCTGCTGACAACATGGGAAACATACATGCCAAAGGCTGGCATACATATCTGCAGGAAACCAGCTTGGCATTGCCCTCTATGGGGACATATAAAGAACACAGCCCTCCCCTGCCTCCCAGGACACCCCTGCAGCATCTCTCTATGTACACTGTTAAATGAAAACAAATGAGGGAGCCTGGCACAGTGCCTGACACATAGTTGCTACCCCAGAAGGCTCCATTCCTCTCCCTTCCCCTCTCATGCCTTGAATGTTTATCTCTTTTCTGAGGGATGGGAGGGAACAGGGGCACTGGAGAGAAGAGGAAGAAGAACAAGGTCAGGAAGGCTGGGAGACTTAGAGGGACCACAGCTGTCATCATTAATCACTTTCCTTGGCAACCTGCATCTTGTGAATCAGCATCTGTGATACTGATAAAGGCTGCTGGAGGGATGGAGGTGATATAGTCGCAGCCAGGATGTGATTGCAAGGGGGAGGGGGAGGCAAGGTTGAGTCCTGCTTTCAGGGTTTAATCTCAGTTGGATACACACACACGCACGTGCATGCACAAACTGCCATTCTGCAGGCTGCAGAGCCCCCTCCTCCTGCTGCCACCCCATCTGTGCTCAGGCTGCAGTCCCCTCTGCCTACTCCCCATGGCCAAGCAGAATAAGAAAGGCAACTGATATTTAAAATTTTACACATTACAAATTCTATGAGGCCAGTCCCATTAGAGGGGAAGGGACTGTGTAATGAGACAAATTGGTGCAGTGGAAAGTACATGAGATGGTCTAGGACACATCTGCTCTCTCTCAATCCTCACCCAGCGCCTGCTTGTTGAGTGAGTACATATTGATTGGTTCCTGGTAAACCTTGCTACCAACTAGCTGTGTGACCTGGTACGGCTAGCATGCCCTCTCTGGGTCTCAGTTCCACATCTGTGCAATGATGGATGGATTTCAAGATGCCCAAAGCCCCTTCTGGCTCCAACAGTCTGTGATTCTCTAATCCTATAAGCTATGTACGTGTCCCAGCAGATGGCCAACAGCAATAGTCATTGATTGAGCTGGTTCCCACCAATTCCCTTTGAGAAATGAGTGCCTACAGCAAATGCTCTTTTTGGTTTCTATCCATGCAGCAGTGACTGTTTATAACAAAAATCTGAATTATCAACTGTTTTCATTATAAGCAAGGAAAGGGAGAGCAGAACAACATAATTGCAGGTGGGCTCTTTACAGCACTTTGTTCTGCTAACAAGTTGCAAGTACCCACCACTCGCTCTCATCCTTAAATACTCTAACACCTTTCTCCCTCTCAAAATAAATACATAAATGAAGTAATAAAGTTAAATAAGTGTGATAGGCAGAACTCCAAGATTTCTGCCTCCTGGTGGTACATATGCCCTATATAACCCCCTTGCCTTCAGTTTTGGTGGGAATCATGCATATGGCAGGGGTAAAGTAATTACGGTCTCAAAGCAGTTAATTCTGAGCTAATTAAAAGGGGGAAGATCCTGGGTGGGCCGGACTTAATCAGGTAAAAGCCCTTACAAGAAGAGCTGAGCCGTTCGTGAGGAGAGGACCTTAAAGGAGCAAGCTGCCCCACTGTAAGAAGGCCATTAGAGTGCTATACGGTAAGAACCTGAGCAGCTTATAGGAACTGAGAGCATCCTTGGATGACAATGAACAAGAGATCAGTGACTGCAGTCCTACAACCATGAGCAAGTGAACTCTTCCAGCAACCACATGAGCTAGAAGAGGACTCCAAGCTCCAGAAAGGAACACAAATAGCCAATACCTAAACAGCAGCCTTGCAAAACCCTGAGCAAAGAACCCAGCTTAGTCATGCCCAGACTTCTGACCTACGGAAACCAGGAGATGATAACATGAGTTGTTTTAAGCTGCTAAGTTTTTCTCATCAAGAGAAAACAAACACAGATATTCAACCATATAAAATACCACCAAACAGCACCCCCTAATAGCATTTTGCCTGTATCCCACTCAAAGGCCAAACACAATTGGTCTGTCTTCTCTGCTGTTTGGGAATCATCCAAGACCCCTCCCTCTGACCTCAATCACTACCATAAAAACAATGGCTACCCTATCTGTGGAGGTTCTGCTTTCTCCCCGTATGAAGGTGATGACATCTGTCCAGCCAAGTGCCTACGCAGGATGGCAGAGACAACCCCAGGGGACAAGTGCCCTTCTGTTTCTCCAGCCAATCTGGTAATGGCATGCAAATGACTCTATTAGCTTCCAGGCCAATTGACAGCCAAGCCATGCATCAGGCAAACTGCCTTCAGGAGGGTGCCCCAGCCCCACCTCCCTTAACAGAGTACCTTGGAACCTAGCTCAGATGCCTGCTTTCTGCCTCCCTCCTTCTACATTTCCCCTCCTGCCCTCTGCCTCTGCCTGCCCCCTGGGGCATCGGCCCTCGCTGCCTCTGCCTGCCACTTCTGTCTCATTGCAGCAGGAGCCTCATCCAACGTGACACCAAAGGGCAAGGGGGACAGGAAACCAGCTGAGGCTTTGGAATGGATCATAGCAAGGCCCAGGGGAAGGGGGTGGAGCACAGTCCCCATTCCCCTTATCCAAGCCCTTTTCCCAATCCTCTCCCCTCCCACTCCAGGTATCCTAACTCTTTCCCTGTCTTACACAGGTAGAGGCTGAGCAGGAAGAACTACCAGAGATAAGAAAACTGTATGGCACACTTCCCAGGGCCCAGGGCCTCTTTCTCCACCCTAGCCCTTTCCCCCAAATATGCCAAAAGGGCAGTCGCCCCAAGCCCCTGAGCAGTGGCACCTGCTAATTCAACTTTCTCTGGTAAGGAGCCCAGGACTTCTCTATTTCTCTATCCTCACTTTCCCTACACGCTAGTCCCCACCTCCCCACAGAGCCAGGCAAGGAATGAAGAAGTCAAGGAATTTTGGAAGGTTTCTGGGGCTTTATCCAGTAAGAACTTGAAAAAGCCCTACTGTTCTAATTAAAAGCAAAGAAACAGCAGTGGCCCTATGTCTGGACACCTAAGCTACATGGGGGTAGAGGGGAAAGGAATATTGGCTCAGCCACTGACCCTGAAAAGGCACTTGCTAGGGTTGATTTAAAAGACCTTGGGGCTTATTTGTACATATCTGCAAATGCTCTGCCCTCTGAGGCTGGGTGCCTGAATACTCAGAGTTCACTACCGTCCCCTGCTCCTAAGTCCATCCATGTTCAACTTTCCCTTCTTTTAAGAACTGGGCTTTTCACTCCCCCTTTATTTGCACAGGCTGGACCAGAGCTTCTCAAAGTGTGATCTCTTAAAGATTCATATCAGAATCACCTGGCAACTGGTTAAAGCTGCAGATGGCCCATTTAGTAAGTTCTCCAGGTATGTCTCATGCACAACAAGGTTTGGGACCCACTATCTAGTTTTTCTACGGGCATTACACTTTTACTTTGCTACCAAGAAAGTACTTATCTAGAGGGAAAACCATGTAGGAGCAAGATCATACATATGAGCTGCTTATTAGGTTATGTGGTACTGGGCAACTTAATCTAAGCCTCAGTTTTCTCTGGGATAAAATGCAGTGTTCTTAAGATTAAAATACCATGAAAGAGGATCCATATCTCACACCCTACACAAAAATTAACTCAAAATGGATCAAAGACATAAACATTAGATCTAATACCATAAAACTTTTAGAAGAAAATGTAGGAAATATCTTATAAATCTTATAATAGGAGGTGGTTTCCTAGACCTTACACCCAAAGCACAAGCATTGAAGAAAGAAAGAAAGAAAGAAATGGGAACTCCTCAAAATTAAACGCTTTTGTGCATCAAAGTACTTTGTCAAGAAAGTAAAAAGACAGCCTACACAATGGGAGACAATATTTGGAAATATATATATCAGATAAAGGTCTTATATCCAAAATATATAAAGAGATTGTTCAACTCAACAGCAAAAAGAAAAACAACCCAATTACAAAATGGGCAAAAGGGATGAACAGACACTTCTCAGAAGAGGAAATACAAATGGCCAAAAGGCACATGAAAAGATGCTCAACTTTCCTGGCTATTAGGGAAATGCAAATCAAAACCACAATGAGATATCATCTCACATCCACCAGAATGGCCATTATCAATAAAGCAGAAAATGACAAGTGCTGGAGAGGATGTGGAGAAAGAGGCACACTTATTCACTGTTGGTGGGAATGTCGAATGGTACAACCACTGTGGAAGGCAGTTTGGCGGTTCCTCAGGAAGCTAAGGATAGAAATGCCATATGATCCGGTAATACCATTGCTAGGTATCTACTCAGAAGACATGAGGGCAAGGACACAAATGGGCATTTGCACACCAGTGTTTATCGCAGCATTATTTACAATTGCCAAGAGATGGAAACAGCCCAAATGTGCATCAACAGACGAGTGGCTAAACAAGCTGTGGTATAGACATATGATGGAATATTATGCAGCTGTAAGACAGAATAAAGTTATGACGTATGTAACAACATGGATGGACCTTGAGGAAATTATGCTGAGTGAGATTAGCCAGAAACAAAAGGACAAATACTGTATGGTGTCACTAATATGAACTAACTTTAGTGAATGAACTTGGAGAATTTTAGCTAAGAACAGAGACCATCAGGAGATAGAAATAAGGTACATATTGGGTAATTGGAGCTGAAGGGATACAGATTGTGCAACGGGACTAATTGTAAAAATTCAGAAATAGCACAATACTACCTAACTGTAATACAATAATATTAGAACACTGAATGGAGCTGAATGTGACAATGATAGAGGGAGGACGGCTCAGGGCACAAATGAAATCAGAAGGAAAGATAGACGATAAAGACTGAGATGGTATAATCTAGGAATACCTAGAGTGTACAATGATAGTGACTAAATGTACAAATTAAAAATTGTTTTTGCATGAGGAAGAACAAAGGAATGTCAATATTGCAGAGTGCTGAAAATAGACGGTAATTAATATTTTAGAACTTTAACTTATGTGCAAGACTAAAGCAAAAAAATGGTTTTTTGGTACAAAATTTATAATATATATAATATATCATTTGACTAGTACATTTCCTAATATAACTTATGTGGACAGTTTAATTGAACACCAGAAGTACTTGGAACCTTGAATAGGGCATGAGATTTTGTAGGTTTGTCCAGAGTGATGCCTCGATAAATCCCAGAAGGATTTGAACAGTGAATAAAACAGTATTTGCAAAGTCCCCTTGGGGGGATGGCAAGAGAGGGGGAAAATTCAACTTCCCCATGTGGAGAATTCCTGATATTCTCACAAGCAGTGGGGACAACCAAAGCAATAGGCCAGGCCTTCAATCTTGGGGTTTGTTCATATGAAACTTATCCCTAGAAAGGATAGGCTAAGCCTACTTAAAATAAGGCCTAAGAGTCACTCCCAGAGAACCTCTTTTGTTGCTCAGATGTGGCCTGTCTCTCTCAGCTAACATGACAAGCAAACTCACTGCCCTCCTCCTCTCTACATGGGACATGACTCCCAGGGGTGTAAACATTCCTGGCAACATGGGACAGAAATACTAGAATGAGCTGGGACTCGGCATCAAGGGATTGAGAAAACCTTCTAGACCAAAAGGGGGAAGAGAAAAATGAGACAAAATAAAGTGTCTGGCTGAGAGATTTCAAACAGAGTCGAGAGTTTATCCTGGAGGTTATTCTTATGCATTATATAGGTATCACCTTTTTAGTTAAGGTTTATTGGAGAGGCTGGAGGGAAGTGTCTGAAATGTAGAGCTGTCTTCCAGTAGCCATGGTTCTTGAAGATGATAGTATAATGACAATGTGCCTGTGTGACTGAAAACCTTGTGTCTGATGTTCCTTTTAGCTATGGTATGGACAGATGAGTAAAACATAGGGATTAAAAATAAATAAATAATAGGGGGAACAAATGCTAAAATAAATTTAGTAGATTGAAATGCTAGTGATCAATGAAAGGGAGTGATAAGGGGTATAGAAAAAATAGGGGAAACAAAGGCTAAAATATATTGGGTAGATGGAAATACTAGCAGTCAATGAGAGGGAGGGGTAAGGGGTATAGAATGTATGAGTTTTTTTCTTTTTTCTTTTTATTTCTTTTTCTGAATTGATGCAAATGTTCTAAGAAATGATCATGGTGATGAATATACAACTATGTAATGATACTGTGAATTATTGATTATATACCAAGAATGGAGTGATCATATAGTAAGAATGTTCGTTTTTGTATGTTGTTATGTTTAAAAAGAACAAAAAAAATTTTTTTTTAAGATTAAAATAACATCTCTTCACTCCAGAACTATTAATTGAGCGCATACTCTTTACTAGGTACAGAAAGAAACATGTGAGTCTGCCCTCCTAGAGCTCAGTCTTGTGGAGGAGAAATATACTAACAAGAATTTGTCAGATAACATAAAAGGTTGTGGAAATAATTAAAAATAGAGTGATGGCAAACTACCAAAGCTCACTCAAGAAGAGACAGCTTACCTGAATTGTCCTATATCTATTAAAGAAATCGAAATTGTAGTTCCCACAAAGAAAACCTCAGGTCAAGATGGCTTCACTGATGAGTTCCACCAAACACTTAAGGAAGAAATAATACCAAGTCTATACAAACTTTTCCAGGAAATTAAAGAAGAGAGAATACTTCAAAACTCATTTTATGAGGCTAGCAATCCTCTGATACCAAAACTAGACAAAGGCATTATAAAAAAAAAAGAAAACCACAGACTAATATCTCTCATGAACACAGATGTAAAAAAATCTAAACCAATTTTTAGCAAATTGAACCCAACAATACATTAAAAGAATAAAACATGGCCCAGGAATATGAGGCTAATTTAACCTCTAAAAATCAATCAATATAATTTGCCATATTAATAGACCACAAAAGAAAACCCACACGATCATCTCATAGATGAAGAAAAAGAACCTGACAAAATCCAACATCCATTCTTGATAAAAACTCTCAGCAAACTAGGAATAGAAGGAAACTTCCTCAAACTGATAAAGGTCCTCATGAAAAACATTGATTTTTTTTCCCCTAAGATAAAGAAAAGGCAAGATGTCTGCTCTCACCACCTCTGCTCAAAATTGTATTGGAGATTCTAGCCAGTAAGTAAGGCAAGAAAAAAATAAGTGAATAAAAGATATCCAGATTGGAAAGGAAGCAATAAAATGGTCTTTATTTACAGATGATCTTATCATCTACGTAGAAAATCCAATAGGATCTACAAAAACGCTATTAAAACTAATAATAGTTTTATTATTATTTGATAAATTATGTGAGTTTTGCAAGGCTGCAGGATATAAGCTCAATATACAAAAACCAATCGTATTTCCACATACCATCAATCAATTGAAAATTGAAATTTTAAAAATATCTTTTATAATAACTTCATAAAATATGAAATACCTAGGGATAAATTTAAGCTTTAGGTTTTATAAATGCAAATTTATAAAACCTGAATGCAAAATTGCAACCCCCCTGAGAGAAATTAAAGAAAACTTAAATAAACAGAGATGTACCATAGTAATGGATCAAAAGTCTCAATATTGCTAAGACATCAATTCTACCCAAATTGATTAATCGATTCAATGCAATCGCAATCAAAATCCCAGCAGGATCTTTTGCAGAAATTGACCAGATGATTCTAAAATTCATATGGAAATGAATGTACCTAGTATAGCCTAAACAACTTTGAAAAAAGAAGAACCAATGTGAAGGACTCACACAACCTAACTTCAAGACTTATTACAAAGCTACAGTAGTTAAGACATTGTGATACTGGCATCAAGACAGACAAATGGATTTTAGATGGAACAGAATAGAGAGACTAGAAATAGACCCACACATATTTAATCAATTGATGTCTTACAAAGGTGTAAAGGCAATTCAATGGAGAAGGAATAGCTTTCCACAAATGGTAATAGAACAATTGGATATCCACATGCAAAAAGGAAAGAACTTTGATCCATACCTCACACCATAAACAAAAATTAACTCAAAATGTTTCATAGACCTAAATATAAAACCTAAAGCTATTGAGCATCAAGAAGAAAGCACAGGAGGAAATCTTTGGGACCTTGGGTTAGGCAAAGAAATCTTAGATACAATGCAAATATGACCCACAAAAGAAGAAAAAGATAAATTGGGCTTCAGCAAAATTAATAACCTCTGCTCTTTGAAAGAGAACATTAAGAGAGTTGAAAGGACAAACCACAGACTAGGGGATAATATTTTCATGTGATTACACATATGGTAAAGGATTTGTATCCAGAATATACAAAGAACTCGACAACTCAATAAGGAAACAACCCAGTTGTTTTTAATGGGGAAAAGATTTGAACAAATGCCTCACCAATGAAAATATACACATGGCAGATAAACACACATAAAGATGTTTAGCATTATTAGTCATTAGAGAAATACAAATTAAAACCACAAGAAACATCTACATAGCCCCTAAAGTAGCTCAAAACAAAGACGGACCATACCAAGGATAAGAAAGAGCAGGAATCCTCATACACTTCTGGTGGGAGTGTAAAATGGTTCTACCGCTTTGGGATAGGTTGTCAGTTTCTTAAAGAGTTAAATATACACCTGCCATGTGATCCAGCCATTCCACTCCCAGGTGTTTACCTAAGATAAATGAAAGCATATCTCCATACAAAGACTTATACAGGAATGTTCATAGTACCTTTATATGCAACAGTGAGCACCTGGAAACAACTCAAATGTCCATCCACAGGTGAATGGATAACCAGATGGTAGCATATGTACATAATGGAATACTACTCAGCAATATAAAGAATGATTCATTGGCACACACAGTATAGATAAGCCTCTAAATAATTATGCCAACTGAAAAAAAAAAGCCAGACAAAAACAGAATACATACCATATTACTCTAATTTACATGAAATTCCAGAAAATGAAAATGAATCCATAGTGACAGAAAGCAGATGCAGTGGCTGCTAGGGAAAGTGGGAGGATTCGAGCTGGGGGAATTACACAGGGACAAAGGAAAGTTTTGAGGTGCTTGGAGATGTTTGCTACCTTGCCTTGGGGATGACTTCAAGGGTCATGTGCTTGTGTCAAAACTTATCAAATCTTCCACTTTAAACATATACCATTTATTGTATGTCAATTATACCTCCGTAAGCTAGTTTTAAAAACAGAGTGGTGGGATAAAGTGTCTAGTGGCTACTTCAGAGGCCTCAGGAGAGGTCTTCCAAGGTGACATTGAGCTGAGATCCAGTGGACAAGCAGGAATGGCCAAGCAGGAGCCAGCTGGAAGAGAATTTTAGGCAGAGAGAACAGCAAGTGCAAAGGGCTGTTAGATTAGCAGACTGATGTATGGTCAGGGAGGGGCAGGTGGTGTGAAGCAGAGGCAGAGAGATAGGCAGACCCAGATCCAGGAGGACTTCGTAGGCCAGGAAGGAAGTTTGGATTTCATCCTACATAGATAAGAAGTCA
>PVIY010050202.1:0-16315 GCA_004026745.1 Myrmecophaga tridactyla
ATAACAACATACAAACACAAACATTCTTAATATATGAATATTCCATTCTTGGTATATAATCAATGACTCACAATATCATCATATAGTTGTATATTCATCACCATGATCATTTCTTAGAACATTTGCATCACTCCAGAAAAAGAAATAAAAAAAAAAAGAAAAAATTCATACATAACATACCCCTTACCGCTCCTTCTCATTGACTGCTAGTATTTCCATTTACCCAATATATTTTAACCTTTGTTCCCCCTATTTTTTTCCTATACCCCTTACCACTCCCTTTCATTGATCACTAGTATTTCAATCTACTCAATTTATTTTAACATTTGTTCCCCTATTATTTATTTATTTTTAATCCATATGTTTTACTCATCTGTCCATACCATAGAGAAAAAGCATATCAGACAAAAGGTTTTCACAATCACACAGTCACACTGCAAAAGCCATATCATTATATAATCATCTTCAAGAAACATATCTACTGGAACACAGTTCTACAGTTTCAGGCACTTCCCTCTAGCCTCTATAATACATCTTAAACTAAAAAGGGGATATCTATATAATGCATAAGAATAACCTCCAGAATAACCTCTCAACTTTTTTTGAAATATCTCAGACACTGACACTTTATTTTGTCTCATTACTCTTTTCCCACTTTCAGTCGAGAAGGTTTTCTCAATCTCTTGATGCAGAGTCCCAGATCATTCTAGGATTTCTGTCCCACGTTGCCAGGGAGGTCCACACCCCTAGGAGTCATGTCCCATGTAGAGAGGGGGAGGGAAGCGAGTTACTTGCTGTGTTGGCTGAGAGAGGGAGAGGCCACAGCTGAGCAACAAAAGAGGTTCTCTGGGGGTGACTCTTTGGCCTAATTTTAAGTAGACTTAGCCTATCCTTTGCAGGGTATAAGTTTCATATGAAAAAATCTTGAGATTGAAGGCTTGGCCTATTGATTTGATTGTCTTCACTGCTTGCGAGAATATCAGGCCTTCTCCAAATGGAGAAGCTGAATTTCCCCCCTTTCTCGCCATTCCCCCAAAGGGACTTTGCAAATACTTTCTTCTTTTCTTTCTTTTTTTTTTTTTTTAACATGGGCAGGCACTGGGCATTAAACCCAGGTCTCCGGCATGGCCAGCAAGAATTTGCAAATACTTTTTTATTCACTGTTCAAATCACTCTGGGATTTATTGAGGCATAACTCTGGACAAACCTACAAAATCTCATGCCCTATTCAAGGTTCCATTTACTTATGGTGTTCAATTAAACTGTTCACATAAGTTATATTAGGAAATGCACTAGACAAAATATAAATTTTGTCAGGTACTTTTAACACTAGAAGGGCAGTTTTGAACTCAGGATTTCATAAAGACAGCATAAAGAATTATTCTTGAGAATGACTAAGGATGTTTTATCTAGGAAATACATGAAGTTTATGAGAGAGTTTTGTTACTTAAATGGACTTCGACCCTGGCTAAACATTAGAATCAGCAATGCCTAGGCATCACTCCAGGTTAAAACAGAATGGGAGTGGGCCAGGCCTGGATAGTATTCAAAGCACTATTGATTGATTCTAATGCAGCCAGGGTTGAGAGCAATTAACCTAAATTCTTAAGTCTAGACCAATAAAGTTCCAAAATAGAATGAATACATTGTTCAAGAAGTACTGGAACACATGGGTGGTGTTTCCTGGACGAATTATGCATCTGTCTATGTGTGGGTGTCATTTTAAAATTTATCTTCAAGAATAAGATTAATTTTTCCTACTTATTTGCTTCCATGTATTTTCGTTTCCTACCTTTAGGTCACTCTTTCTATTAATAAATTCTTCCTAGATTATTCTGTGGTCAATGCCATAACTCCTTTTGTTTCTTAACTAATTTTATTCTCAAAGTCTTATGGTAAGATAGTTTTTAACTATAATTCTCTCTATTAATGGATTTATTGCATTTCTGCTAGCTTTTCTTTGATGCATCTTCCTGCTATAAGTTTGGGATACATGTATTCTCAGTCTCAATTAGGCTTTCATTGTTCAATGTACCTCTTACCTTATACAGTGAACTCAGTACACTTTGGTACTCTGTAATTAATTTGATCTGTTACTATCATAGTAAGCCCTATCTATTTTTTTATTTGCCCATGGGTATGATTCACCATTATTCTGCTTATGTAGTCTAACTGAGATATATTTCATGGAGCTCAAAGACTGCTGATTTAAAAAAATAACAATTCATAGCATTTTAGAGTGAGAAGAAACCTTTGAAACTTATCCAATCTGGTCTTATCATTTTATAGATAGGGGATCAGGGACCCAAGTTAATAAAGTTAACCATTAGCAGAATTAGGATCTGAATGTCTGAGGTCAGCAAATTCTATAAAGGACAGGGAAGAATTGGGGTGATTGAAGGAGATGGATGCTCTCAGGGTAACTTGGAGAGTGATTAAAATACACCAGACATGCCTCATCCCAAATTCCATTGCAACACCCAGGGAATACACATCATGCAAAACCTGGCAGCACTCTAAAGGAAAAACTGAAATGCAGGCATTATTTCCACAAATTTCATCATTGATGAACATGATTGAGGACCATAATTTTGGATGATCTGACACATGCTTTATTTTCCAAACCAAACTGACTACCTATACCTAAGTCCATCACCACACTGCCATAAAAGAAATAGAAGCCCCTCATCCAACTCTCCTTCTATCCCACCCTATCCTATCCTTTCTTGAGTCCTGAACCTCAATATGCCTAAGAATCACCTGGGGATTCTGTTGAAATTTCCAGATTCTTAATAGGTTCTGATCCACTGAAAAATGGATCTGGATGAGGCCCTGGAAGGTGCATTTTTAACAAACACATCAGAAGCTGTTGATAGAGGTAGTCCAGGTCTGCACTGATCTAGTTCTTTTCAGAGATGACAGTCCTGGCTCATAAGAAAAGAAGGAAAGGGGAACCTGCAGAGACTGCCAGAATTTTGAGTTTCTTAGTTACTTAATAAAAAGTACAAATGGATGGAGAGGAGAACAGTGCTGAAAATTTACCATGCTGAAGGAAATGAGTAGTGTTTTCCATAATTATCCTGTCCAAAGAAGCACTACAAACTGTCGCAAACTCTTCAGCACAGACTTAGGAACTAGCAATTGCCAGGCCTGGCAACTATAGGAATGTAAGCTAAGTATCCCAAACTAAGTGACTAGGGGCTGTGTCTACCATCTGAACTGAACGCTTACAGTGGAAAGGAAGAGGCTGTCAGCACCCGAATGGACAGATGGTAAAGAGAACAAAGAACTTTCTAGTCATCTTGTCTGTTAGACAGTCTGCCTAGATAGAGCTCTCCCAAACAAACAATGAATAAATAGAAAACTGAACATAACCTGGGCTTGTACAAAATCCTGCAGCAAAATGGGAAAGTTTTCCTGCTCTGAAGACTTAGGGAAAGACTTTTCTGTAAGAAACAAGTGAAATTTATAGGGAATTTTTAACAATATATAAAATAATATACAGCCACATTATAGATTAACTTGGGTTATACTAAAAAAAAATTAATAGGAGACAAATGATGACTTGAAAAATGAGACTTAAACAATGTTCCCTGATAGGAAAACTCAATATTATCAGATCAATTATGACAAGTTAATCTACAAATGCAAATGAGATCAAATGCAATTGAAATAAAAATCCTAATGAGATTATTTCATTTAATAAAATACTTCTAAAATTAATTTGTAAAAATAAAAAATTAGAATAACTTAAAAAGATTTTTAAAGGAAAGGATAATATGGGGAAATATGCACAACCAGATAAAGTACTCTACAAAATTATTAATTTTAAAACGTTTGGGGTGGGCCATGGTGGCTCAGCAGGCAGAGTTCTCACCTGCCATACCAGAGACCTGGGCTTGATTCCCAGTGCCTACCCATGAAAAACAAACAAACAAAAAAAACCAGTGTGCTACTGGTAGAAACATAATAAAGAGATTAATGGCAGAAGAAAATAGTATAACTGAGGAATTAGGATTTAAGGGATGATTTTGATTACTGAATTTGCTTTCTGGGATATTGGAGCAGACAGGGAAACACCTGAAATCCCTAAATTATGATTCAGCTGCCCTGATTTCTGAAAAAGATTGTAAAAGCCCTTATCTTGTGCCTTTGTGACTGTAAGAGCTGTTACTCCCTTTATCTGGTTATTTTCTTGTAGGGCAAAGGTCCTAATGCTAATGAAGAATTTGAAGTCAGCCACGGGCTAGTTTCAGCCCTGGACATTTGTAGATCCTATGGGCTAGACTCTGCCATTGAAAGACAGCTGGTCTCCCTTCCTCTCGGCTTACACTTTTAGTATCGAAGTGATAGCTCTGCCTCCCTTCCTTTCAGCTTATGTTCTCCTATTGAAATGATAATAACACTGTCTCCAAATTCTTAAAAACCTTGAACCCCCTAAACTCAGGAAGACACATTTTGGATAGCTAGGCCATCTGCTCTCCTGCTATGCACCTAGTAATAAACTCTTTCTCTCTTCGAAACCCCAGTGTCTCAGGAATTGGTTATTGAGCACATTGGACAATAGAATCCATGGCCTTTGTCAGGTAACAGTAGCTCTGAAAGAGATCGATCTTAGGATATTTAAGAACTTAATATGTGATGATAAAGTCTAGATTCTTCTTGAAGAATGGATGTTTATTCAACAAATGATATTGAGGAAATTGGCATTTGGGGAGAAAGTAATAAATTTAAAGCTTCAATTCATACAATACACCTAAATAAATTCCAGATGAATTCAATAGTGAAACCAAAACTAAAAGACACATAAGTACATTTTTTAAGGGTAATATTTATCTTATCTATTAGATAGGTAAAGAATTTACAAGCCTAAAAGTAGTTTAAGAGATAGCAAAGGAAAACAGAAAACCTTTTGTAAACATAAAATCATAGAAACACAGAAACTTTGATATGGCAAAAATATATAATCAAAATTAAAGATACCAGAAATGTTTATAGCAATTAATAAGGACCGAGTTTTAACTTTCTTACTATATAAAGAATTCCTTGTAAAATAAGCATTGGCTTCTTATAAAAATGCCAGATTGCACATTTGTTCCCTCTTTAAACTCCACCAAAATGATATTAGAATGTATTTTAGAAGAATGATTCACAAGGATAAAGAGAATGGAGTAGGAAACACTGCGAAGACATTTTTGGAAGCTGAAAAGCAGATGAAGAGTGGTAACTGATCTAACAGTCCAGAGGAAGCAGAACCCTACATTAGCAATAGTTAAAACTGGATTATGCTGAAAAACTCCCAGTCTCAGGAATTGGTTGAACCAGATACTTCTGGAAGTAAGAGGAAATGTGGAGCTAAAAGCAGACTGAAATTCTTTTTATGAACCAGCCAGTTCCTTCCCCCATCTTGACAAAAGATTAGAGGTCTGTTCCCTGGCAAAGATAAAGCATAAAGTCTCTGGACGGCAAGAAAGTAGACACAGTTGAAGTGGGTCCCACACTGAGCACTGAGGAACTCAGTTAATATGTGCACACTGAACACCAATATCTCCAGTTCGCCTTACCACCCAGCTTCCATAACACTGATGGTCAGGTCTTTATCCTCCAAGCATGAGACTGAAAGTTCCTTTTCTGAAGAATGTGACACAGCCAAGAGGAAGAGCAAAAGATGCTGAAATTTCGGCTTCTCTAGCTAGAACACTACTTAAGACTCCAGTGTGAATTGCAATCCTTGAAGTTATGTGGCACTTCCTGAATAACACCGTATTGTGGAGCCCAAGGAAAATGAGACCAACCCTTAGAACTTCCAGTAGAATTTTTAGTATCCCACTCTTAAATATGGGCACACTTACAAGGGTCACCAGATAACTGAGGGATCGTAATACACAGTTAAAAGCAACTTCTCCAGCTGAGAGATAATAACTTTTGAAAAAAAAAAAAGAAAGAAACAAAACACTCTCATTTAGATCATGATGATGAATATGCAACTATGTGATGATATTGTGAATTACTGATTATATATATATAGAACGGAATGATCAAAATAGAAATGTTTGTGTTTATTTGGTGTTTCTTTGTATTTAAAAAAATTAATTAAAAAATTTTAAAAATTCTGCTCAAAATGTGAAAAAAAACCAAAAAACACTCCCATTTATATCTTTGAGAGGTAAAAGAAGGTTTGCATTCATAAAGCAAGAACAAGATACATTAAAAAGTAATACTCAGAGAACAAAAAGAGCTCTTAAAACATGATAGCAGATGCTGGGAAAATTGGATGATGACATACAAAAGAATAAATTTGGGTTTCTCCTTCACACCTGATTTCAACGTTAAATGAAATTGGATCAAGTACCTAAATGCAAGAGCAAATATTCTTAGAAGGAAACAAACATGTAAATCTGTGTGACCTTAAATTAAGCAACAGTTTCTTAAATACGATATAAAAAAAACACAAGTGATACAATACAAAAAATAGATAGATTGGATTTCATCAAAAGTTAAAACTTCTGTATCTCAAAGGACACTACATAGAAAATGAAAAGATAACCCAAATAATGGGATAAAATATTTACCAGTCATATAATTGGTAAGGGTCTAGTATCCAGAACATATAATGAATATGAACAACTCAACAACAATAAGAGAAACAATCTAATTTAAAAATTAGCAAAAGATCTGAATAGAAACATCTCCAAAGAAGATACACAAATTGCTAATAAGCACATGAAAAAATGTTTGACATCATTAGTCATTAGGTAAATATGAGTTTAAAAATCACAGACGGGTTCGGTTCCCGGTGCCTGTCCAAGCAAAAAAAAAAAAAAGAGGAAAAAAAATCACAAAGAGATACCACTTCATATCCACCAGGATGGCTATAATAATATATATTTTTTTAAATGACAATAACAAGTGTTGTCCAGGATGTGGAGAAATGCAAACCCTTATATATTCCTGGTGGGAATGTGTAGAAACAGTTTGGAAGTTCCTCAAAAGTTAAACAGACTTACCATATGACCCAAAAATTCCAGATATATACCTGAGAAACTTGAAAATATATATTCCCACAAACTTGTATAGAATTATTCATGATAGCCAAAAAGATGAAACAACACAAATGTCCATCAACTGATGAGTGGATAAACAAAATGTGATCTAGTCATATGATAAAATATTACTCAGCCATAAAAAGGAGCGAAGTACTGTTACGTGTTACAACATGGATACACCTTAAAAACATTATGCTAAGTGAAAGAAGGCAGACACAAAATGCCATATATTGTACGATTTCATTTATATGAAGTATTTAGAATAGGCAAATCTGTAGAGACAGAAAATAGATTGTTTTCAAGGAATAGAACAAAGGGGAAATTGGAACTGACTGCTAATGGGAGTGATGCAAATTTCTTGAATTACATAGTGGTGATGGTTGCACAACATGGTGAATATACCAAAAATCACTGAATTATCTGCTTTAATATGATGCCTTTTATGTTATGTGAATTGTATCTCAATGAAAAATGATAGCAGAAATAAACTCAGTAGAAGAGTTGGAAGATAAAGTTAATGTAATTTCCCATAAAAAAAAAGACTATGAGCTATAAATAGGAAAAAAAAAAATTGGAGGACCATTCCAGGAAGCCCAACATATAGATGATAGAAATTTCAGAAGGAAACTGAAGAAGTGTGTGCATATTGAAATGGCCTATTGACTACACAATAAACTGAAAGAATATAAACCCAGATCATGAGATGTAATTAAATATTCACAACATTGTGATTAAAAAGCGAATCCTTCAAGCGTCCAGTGAGGAAAAAATAGTTGCATGAGACTTCAGACTTCTTAAAAGCACATTGGAAACTAGGAGACAATGGAATAATGTTTTTAAAATTCTGAAAGAAAATTATTTCTAGCCTAACATTCTCTATCCAGCTAAGGTATCAATCAAGTGTGAGAGTAGAATCAAAATATTTTCAGACATGCAAATGCAAAGCCTCACAATATTTATCTCCTGTTCACTCTCTCTTAGAAAGTTACTGGGTAATGTGTTCCACCAAAAAAAACAAAACAAAACAAAACAAAAAGACATGGGAATAAGAGATCCAACAGAGAACTGACATGAAGCAAATTCCCAGGATGGTGGATGAGGGCCATCTCGGGACGGTAGCTGAGCATTAGGCATAGATAGCAGTCATCCCAGATCAGAGAGCTGCAGGAGATAGTTCATCATGAAGATGAAATTGATAGACTACCTGTTTTGAATGAGATTATTAAGAAGACATTTAGACAACAGGCATGAAATTTAGGGTTGAACCAGAAATAAATACAAAGAAAATTAAGTATATTAAAAACAAGAAAGATATTAACTTCATGGAGAACAAAAATTGGGCAGGAAAGGAATCTGCAGTTGAGCTCCAAATAGCAACTAATCATTATAATATAAACACTGAATACTGATCTGTGCTGGGGATAGGAAGATGGGATGTATGCTTGTGTGATATGAGAATGAGGGGTGGTGAAAGAAAATGAAATCCTAATCACCCATAGTGGCATATCAATCAGTAATGCCTAAAATGGAAGTGACCAATTTATTTAGATATTTAGTTTATTTAGATTTGGAGGAAATACCTAAATAATCAGTTAAAAGGGATAAAAGTGCTCCCCTTTGCCTAGAAAGTAAGGAGACAGAGATCTCCAGTAAGGAGAGGAAACCTGTTTGTCTGGGGCCCCCCAAAATCCCAAGACTTCACTGTTCAACAAATAGTACTTTGCTATTTTGTTTTACTGAGCTCCCTGCAAGTAGTGGGTATGAGGACTACTAGATTGTGGGAAAACCTATCATGTGCCTTCCCTGTAGTAACTACCTAATTTACACCCAGAAGAAACAAAGCACCAGCTGCCCCCTTTGGGACACACCAACCCTCTCTCCCTCTTCTAATGTGGCTGATCACAGATTTATACCTACTCCTCACAGCCAGCGCGATTCCTGCTGCGGCAAGAGCTCCAGTGATGACCGAACAATAAACAGGGACAGGGGCAATGTGACTGCAGATCCCTGGTGCTCAGTTGGGCCTTTCTGCAGAACCTGGGACAGGTGCAGAGCTAGGAGAGGACAGGGCGGGGCAGGGCTTGGCCAGCAGAGAAGTTGGAGCAGAGAAAGACCAAGGCTGGAGGTAACTCAGGCAAAACTTCTGGGCAAGCATAAAACTTCTGAGTAATAGAAAAGGAAACATATCACCTGGAAACATTCCAGAGAAAGAAATCACCCGGCAAGTATCATGAATAATTGCCAAGATGGAGTTAAAACCTAGAATTACGTGTAGTCAGTATTTTTTTTCCCTAGTGATTGCCTTTTGAACTTAAGATCTTTTTTTTTTTAAAATGAATGGTGGTAAGTAAAAATTTTAAATTGTAACCCATAGCAAACTCTGAACGTTGTTCTACAACTAACTGTTGTATTGTGCTTTGAAATGTATTGCTTTTTTGTATATATGTTTTGTATATATATATGTATATATGTTATTTCTCACAAAAAAGGAAAAAAAACTTATTTAGATGATAAAAAAAATTATTCTTCCTACCTCCAAAGTTCTGGAGCAACTAAAAGTAAAATCTAAGACGATGGTATGGTAGCCCATGACAAACTCTGGGATCTGTCCTGTAACTACTGGTTGAAGAGTGGTTTCTTTGCTTTGTATATATGTTATATTCTACAATAAAAAAGTTTTGTAAAAAATGAAATGAATGGTGGTGTATCCCATTACTCGATTTCAGATGTGAGCGCCTAAGTGAGGAAGGTTTTTCCGGGATACATCTATCATATCAGGGAGGTAGCTGTCCATGCTGCCAAGTACTACAGCTGCCTGCCCAGCATGTGCATGAAGCTTGCTGGTTCTTATACTACAAGCAGCAGCTATAACCTCTTATCTTTCCCCTTTGATTATTTAACATGACTTTAATTACTAAGACCTTCTGAAATCTTATTGCAACATTGGGAAGTTTCATTTGTAAGATATAAAGTCACATCAATAAATGCAGGTTAGGAGATACAAGCAATCATTTCCACTTGGCCTTTGATTCATAAGCCATCATTTAGATTTTACAACCTGTACCAACCCAGGCAGTTGTTCATTAGATCAAAAAGGGAAGTCCAGCTAAGAATGAACCTGAACTCAAGTTTATTTCAGCCTCTACCTTAGTCTGATGATGTTGGCATGATTTTCCTAATAGTATTTCTCTCTTACTTTGCAGGCGCAGCATTTTTCATTAGGGGATAACTCCACATTGGTTTGTGTTTCTTACAGAACTTACCACAAGGCTAGTCCTACAGTGTATTTATAATACACTGATTACCCAGTTGAAATATGGCACTTCATCATTTTCTCTCTCAACACCATAGGTTCCCACAATATTAGAGCTGGAAGGGATTTTTAGAGTTTATTAAATTCAACTCCATTTTACAGATGAGGAAATTAAGCCTTAAGAAGATGAATGACTTGTCCAAGTTCCCACAACACAGGAGCCAGGACTAGAATTCAGGCCTGGAGGATTTTCCATTATTATAATGAATTATGTTTTATCTCAGGTTTTATTGGATTTGAACTGGAAACATCTCTTTTGCAGCTCCTCTCCTGGTTGTTTACTGGAGGGCATCATTACACTGGGGCCTCCCAGGCCTTTTCTAAATACTAAATGTTAAGTCATGCCTGAATGATAAGAGCACTGCCTGGGGGAATAGTTAAAGGCATAGCACTTACTCTTTGCCATACACCCTTTTGGTGTTTTGCCTGCATTCCCTCATTTATCAGGGTACCCATCCATATCCCATTACAGCCCCATGGCCCTGGGCTTTAACAGCAGTCCCAGCTCAGCTGGCATCCCCATCCGGAAGAGCTCTGTGTATATGAGTCTCCATGGGTGGAGGGGAGGCCTGTTGGTATCCAGGTAGGAAGCCGCAAGCCCTCTCCAATGATTCTGCTGCCACTGGCATCTTACATTTCTGGGGCCAATCCTAGAAGGAGGGTGTCTAGATTTTTGAGCCCAAGAGACAGACCAGAGTGAGCCCTCTACTCCTCTGAATCCTTGGGGAGGGGAGAGGGGCGTTGGAAGAAATCTTGATTCACAGAGATGGTGACATAAGGGAGAGGGAGAAGGGAAACAACCTGCCAGAGATGTAGGCACCAGTCCCTTACTCCTCTCCAAAGAGTAGGAAGAACGTGAGCAGTCTCCTGGAAATGACTTGCAAAGGAAGTACTTTGGAGAGCGCTTTTGAGTTGATTTAGACAAAAGGACCATGATAGAAATAACAACCTCTTCTGGATGCTATCTATTCAGTCTACCCTGGAAACAATTAGCCAACCCTGTAACAATCTACTGTGTGTGCTTTTTTTATTCTTAGTTTTTTTCATGGACAGGCCCCAGGAATCGAGCCTGGGTCTCCAGCATGGCAGGTGGAGAACTTCGCCACTGAGTCACCATGTGGTTTTGATTCAGATGATTAAGAAGATATTGGCAAAGGAAGAGCTAAGCCTACTGACAATTATGCCTAACAGTCACCCCAAGAGAACCTCTTTTGTTGGCCAGATGTGGCCTCCCTCTCTAAGCCAACTTGGCAGGTGAACTCACTGCCCTCCCTACTTCATAAAACGTGACTGCCAGGGCTGGAAATATCCCTGGCAATGTGGGACAGAAATCCCAGGATGAATCAGGACCTGGCATCATAGGATTAAGAAAATCTTCTTGACCAAAAGGGGGACGAGAGAAAGGAGATAAACTTTCAGTGGCTGAGAAATTTCAAACACAGTCGGCTATCCTGAAGTTTATTCTCATGCATTATATACTGTGCTGGTTTGAAAGGATGTATGTACCCTAGAAAGCCATGTTTTAATCCTAATCCCATCTTGTAGAGGCAGCCATTTCTTCTAATCTCTATTCAGTATTATATGTTTGAAACTGTAATCAGATCATCTACCCGGAGGTGTGATTTAATCAAGACTGGTTGTTAAGCTTGATTAGGTGGAAGCGTGTCTCCACCCATTTGGGTGGGTCTTGATTAGTTTACTGGAATCCTATAAAAGAAGAAACATTTTAGAGAAAGCTAGAGATTCAGAGAGCAGAATGACATAGCCACGAGAAGCAGAGTCCATCAGGCAGTGACCTTTGGAAATGAAGAAGGAAAATGCTTCCTGGGGAGCTTCATGAAGCAGGAAGCCAGGAGAGGAAGCTAGCAGATGATGCCAGATTCATCATAGACCTATCCAAATGAGAGAGAAACCCTGACCCTGTTCGCCATGTGCCTTCTCACTTGATAGAGAGACCCTGAACTTCATTGACCTTCTCAAACCAAGGTATCTTTTTCTGGATGCCTTAGATTGGACATTTTCATAGACTTGTTTTAATTGGGACATTTTCTAGGCCTTAGAACTGTACACTAACAACTCATTAAATTCCCCTTTTAAAAGCCATTCTGTTTCTGGTATATTGCATTCTGTCAGCTAACAAACTAGAACATATAGATATCCCTTTTTAGTTTATGGTGTGTTGGAGTGGCTGGAGGGAAGTACCTGAAACTGTTGACCTGTGTTCCAGGAGCCATGATTCTATAACTAGATAGCTAGACAACTGTATAACTAGATAGCTTTTACAGTGTGACCATATGATTGTGAAAACTTTACATCTGATGCTCCTTTTATCCAGGGCATGGACAGATGAGTAAAAAAAAAGGATAAATAAATAAATAAATAATAGGGGGGATAAGAGGGAATCAAAATTGGGGAGATTGAAATACTAGTGGTCAACGATAGAGAGGGGTAAGAGGTATGGCACGCATGAGTTTTTTCTGTTTTCTTTTTATTTCTTTTTCTGGAGTGATGCGTATGTTCTAAAAATGATCATGGTGATGAATACTCACTATGTAATGATATTGTGAGCCACTGGTTATATACCATGGATGTACTGTATGTGTGTGAATATTTCTCACTAAACATATTTCTTTAAAAAAGAATAAATTGGGTGTTAATTTTTCCTGTCAAATCGCTCTCTCGCTCTCTCTTTTTTCTTTTGGTATGCTGTATGGTGGGGGTCACATTTCATTCTTTTCCATGTGAATATTGCAGCACTATTTGTTGAATGCTTCTTTTTTCAAGTTTTTTTAAATATATTAAACATAACCACACACAAACACAAACATTCTTACCACATGATCATTCCATTCTTGATGTATAATCAATAACTCACAATATCATCACATAGTTGTTTATTTGTTGAATGTATTTGTTTACTATTTTTAAATTTTTTATCTTTAGAGAGCATGGGCAGCAAACCCAGGTTTTCTGAATGGCAGACGAAAAATCTACCAATGAACTATCCAAGCACCCAAGAAAGAATTGTTTCTCTTATAAGAAAAGCAAAGGCACACTGCAGAAAATGTTTTTTGTTTGCCTTTGCAACCACAGGGGGAATCGTTGTCCTGACGATGCCTTATTTGGGACATTTTTCCCTGCACTCCAGTTGTAAGCAAATAAAGTCTCATTGTTTAAGCCAATCCATTTCCTGGTACTGTCTTAAGTAGCCTAGGAAACTAAAATAGATGGTAACCCAAGGAGGCAGCTGTGTGGGGTTATAGGGAATCAAGATAAGGGAGGGTGTGTTGGTGGAGAATGTAAAAAGAGATGATGTGTGGAAGTGAAGGGTTGAAGGGCTCCAAAGACACAGTTCCCATGCTTCACAGTGTGACCAGAACAGTTCCAGAGTAATAGGACTCCATTTTACTCAGGCTGCTTTTAACAGTACATATATGGACATAAAAGACTTGATGCTTAAAAAAAAAAAGTGGAGGGGAGAATTCAACTGATTACATGAATTGATCACTTCAATGATACAGTAAGGAAAGTGGGGCACATACCATTTTTATTATCAGCCTTATTTTACAAGGCCCAAACCACACATCTAGCTCTCTGAATGTCTACAGTCTGGTCTACACAGAACAGTACTCAGCTCCCCACCTTCAATGGGAAACCTTCCTGAATGGGAGTTCCCACATTTGTTGCCTGGGTTGTCCAGAGCTGGGCATTTGACTTAAGCTGGGTCAATCAGAGGCCTTCCTTGGAATTTAAAAATGTGAGAGCAGTACTCAATTGCTTTGGGTGCTAAAGGTGAAGACTGCCAGCAGCCCTGTCTATGGACATATGCAGGAACCTGTCTGCAAGAATGAAGCATGGGCATTGACAGGGTAATGAAAAGACAATCTTGCCCTTAGACCAGGAAAAAAGAAACCCCTATATTTAGCCCTATGTTTCAAAGGACCCCACTCTAGCCTCTTCTGGAGAGGGATCTGCAGAGCCAAGATTTGTCCACCTGAAGTCCGTGACCCTCTTCTCATTAAGTCCCCCAGATTCCCTTCCCAAATACCCCTGTGCCTCTTCCAGAGTCTGCTTGGAATTCTTCCCCAGGTCTACCCTTAGGCTAAAGGGGCTTAAGGGTGACCATTTGGAGGCAGTTTTTTTGGTAGTCTGTTGGGCATGCGTGGATGGATCTTGGATGTACAGGCTGGGGTGGCCACATAAATGCTTGTGACAGCATTTATATTTGGAGCAAAGCAGGAGGTGGGAAGAGAGGGGTGGGGGACACAACAGGCTGAGGGCTGGCTCCCTGCCACACGCTGCCATGCTCTGAGCATAACTCCAAGGGGTCAGGGAATTCTAAACTCAAAGCTGGTCTTCCAGGTAGGATTATTAGACATATTTTATTTATGAGATGATAAGTTTGGTTTATAACTTTCCAGTATTTAGTCAGAGTGTGTGGGTCTCCATTTGTACTCTCGCCCCAGTTTCTCTCAAATATTAGGGGCAGGTCTGAGTAGGGAAGAGAGAGACGCAGGTCCTGGCAGCATTTTAGTCCTGGGTCAGCATGTTCCTAATCCATGGATGCACCCCTGCCCTTCTCTTGGTTTGATCTTAGAAGTCAATAAAGGACATTTTTTTGTCTAAATCTGGATTTTCATCAATTTCAATCAAGAAATTCAACTAATGTAGGTAAGTATTGAAGATAGGACTTGAACCAAGGTTCTGACACTTAATCTTGTATTCCCTCTATTGTGTCACACCAGCTTCCTGACCACATCTCCCGCTACACTTATAGGTCAAACCTGAATCCAAGGGAGTAGTTTTACCTACCTGATTCCTAAAAACACTTGCAGGAGAGTACAGAGGCCAGAGACGAAGAAAATGTTGCTGATGAGGTAGCTTTGGGTCAGTGGGTCATGCTGCAGACACAGGTCCTTGGCCAGGATGAGAGGCACTGCCACAAGCCCTCCCAGAGCTGTAAGGAAATGCTGTGGGTAGAATGGGAAGCAGAGGGGCCCATGGAGACTGTGCAGCCTGACTTCCACAGGGAAGCTGTTCCCACTGCCAGAGGCAAGAGCTCTGCCTGTGGTCTCAGAGAAGCCTGGCCATGCATGAGCAAGTGGCAAAGATCCAGACAAACTGTGGAATCTAGGAAGGCCTGGAGGCAAGAAGCAGGGACACAGCCAGAGGGAGTGGGGTTTAAGGGGAGGACCTTAGTACTGGAAACTGCTGTCCTGGCAAGAAACCTAGGCAGGGACACAAGCACAGTAGGACATGACAGGACTTAAGGTGAGGGTGGCAGATTGAAGAACTAGAATAAGACAAGAGGCTCATTATTACAACAAAGCATAAAGTCAGGGCAAGACCATGGACAAGGAAGACCTGAACATGAGCTATGGGCTCTTGACCAAAGGCTGTTTGAGATCTCCTGACACCATGATATGACAGGGTAAGACCAAGAGTTCATGACAGGGCTGATCCACAGCATATAATCTCAGCAATAAAGGAATAGATTAGATTAGATTAGATTAGATTGATGACAGATAGAAAGATAGATAGACATATAGATAAGGGACCAAGTGACAGGAAACATATATCTTTGTAGGGGCACTGTGACAATCTTTGCAGTGCTCCTATAGTGGCTTGGGATGAATGGCGTGGAAAATTCAGCACCTTTTTGAAATGCCAACAGCTAGGCCAATCCAGTCACAATATTTTCTGGGCCAAGAATCCAGCATTGCTTTATTTCCCATTTCAAATCAGGCTCAGCAATACTGGCTGTCATGGTTAGGGACACGTGTCAACTTGGCCAAGTTGTGGTACCTGTTTATCTGATTGGGCAAGCGCTGGCCTGTCTGTTGCAATGAGGACATTTCACAGGATTAGGTCATGAGCACATCAGCTGCATCCACAGCTGAATCCATTTGTAATCAGCCAAAAGGGAGTGTCTTCTGCAATTAGTGATGCTAAATCT
>PVIY010050203.1:0-16322 GCA_004026745.1 Myrmecophaga tridactyla
TTTTTCTTACTTTGGATTTCTTGGGCTTTTTGAAATCCAGGGGTTGATAGCTTTCATCAGTTCTGGAAAGTTCTTTTCCTTTGTTGTCTCTGCTCTATTCACTCTCTTTTCCTTCTAGAGCCTTTTGCTCTATGATCTTTGCCTGTAAACCTCCTTTCATATTTTGAACTCTTGTCCCTCAATGAATAATTTCTTCAGTTTTTTAAATAAAGTTTTAAATAAAGTTTTCCAATTCTTGAAATTGTATCAGGTTCTTTTTCAAATCTGCTTTAATCTTTCTTTTTAGTTTCTTGTTCCCTTTACATCTTTCTGTGCTTGTCTTTTAGTCAACATAAAAATGGATTTATAGTCTATGTCTGCTAATTCCACAAAAAGAGGGACTCCCCCCTAATTCGTTTGAGACTCATGCGCCTGTACCCCATTTAGATGAGTGCAGACCCCCCACCCCCCATCACGTACCTCACAGGCTGCTCTGCTTCTTGAAAACAGCATCCTTTCTTGGGGCTGGGATTTGAGATTTGTTTTGCATCCTCCATATCCTCAGCCACTTCTCTCGGACAGGGAGGCAGGGAGAACATGGTTTCAAGCCCAGAGAGACCAGCTGAGATGGGAAAGCTTAGAAGGCGTTCTTCTGGGCACCCGGGAGCCTTAGGAGATGAGGGTAGGCAGGAGAGCAGCGACTTCAAACAACCCACTCAGCAGAAGAGGAAAGCAAATGAGCAAATGCCTTGCCGGGGCTCTTCCATGCACGTGTCCCACTCGTTCGCATTGGTGATGAATGTGCGTGGATGTCCATGGCTGCACGTGGATTAAAATCACTCAGGCCGTATTCATTAGCACATGCCTGAGACGGGGAAAATGTTAAAGCGTTTATTTACTGCCATTGTTATTGTTATTACTAGTACATTCCCAGAAAAGACCGATCTGTTGAGTTAACATCTCCGAGCTCTCAAGCTACAGATTTTTCAAACAACACAATCACCCGAGCAGGACGGATGTGTCTCTTTTGCCCAGCTGACAGAATAAGCTTAGAATCATGCCTGGTGCATAGTAGGGACTCAGGAAACACCTGTGGCAGGAGTGAAACTGATTTGCTGAGACAGGAGATTCAGCAGGTAGTGAAACTGCATACCTAAGGAAGAGGGGAGATGAGCCCTGGGGGAGCTGGTGGGGGTCGGAGGTGGGAGGTGATGAATAGGACATGCCAACCTTTTCTCAACAATTTTGTTACATCTTGGGGAAAAGGGAGGGGGGCTGAGTCGGGCCCTATGATGACAGCCTGAATTGGGGAAAATGTAAGGATAAGGAATTACTAATTTGTAATAAGGTGGAATACTTAAGTGTATGAAATGAATAATATGTAGCTAAAAAATAATGATATAGCATTAGGCATTTGAGACATGTGGACTCCAAGCAATTAACCTCTATTCTTCTTCTGAATTGCAGTTGCACTAATTGGCTCCTTTACTCTGATGGGGCAATATTAACCTTTCCGTTTTTCTCTAAAGGAGCAAGTACTTGGGTAGATGTGCTGCTCTGGTTTGGAAGAAAAGTATTTTTCCCGAATAATTACCTATTTGCAATTTTTCCCCCCTCTAAATTATGGCACTAAAAACGTTCTGTCAGATTTTCCTGAGAAAGCTCCATAGAAACGGAAAGGATGAGTTAACCACTGTTGACCTCATTCTGGGGCAGCCAGGAGAAACCGCATTATCTGGGCTATTCAAGCTTTTGACATCTATGAGTTAGCAGCTTCTCATTCATTTACACGACACATACTTATCCCGGACCTACAGGGCCAGCCCCTGTCCTGGGTGCCGGGGACACAGCACAGGCAATGCAGCCTCTTGCTGTCAAAGGAGCTGATAACTTAGTGAAGGGGAAACACCAAAGGCAGATAAACACACAGATCTCTAATAAAATCTCAGAACTATGAAGAAAAAGAAAACTTGGAAAGGAGAGCGTCTGGAAGGTGAGAGGTGCCCTCCGAGGTAGGGCTGTTGGGAAGGCTTCTCTGCGGACGCATCAATTGAGCTTAGACAAGAAGGAAGTGAGGGAGAGAGGTAGGGGCCGTTTGGGGGCCTCTGACTTCCAGGCGGAGGGAATAGCAAGTGCAAAGGCCCTGAGGCTGAAGTCTGCTTCAAGTGTCAGAGGCCAGTGCGGGCTAAGCTGAGTGAGGGCTGGAATAGGAAGACACAGGTCTAGAAGGGTCATCAGGGACCATATTGCGTAGGATCTTGGATCGATTTCCAGGGTGGAGAGAAGCTGCTGTAGGGATGTGAGCAGGAGCCTGAAAAAGGCTGTCTTGCTGCGAAGGGAGAACAGCCGGAGAGGAGGGAGAATGAAGGCAAGGGGAGCAGGCGTGGAGATGGAGCGATAGATGGGGGCAAGGCGTCCTTGGGGACATCCAGGTGTAAAAGATCCAGGGAACCTGACCCAAAGTCTGGCGAGTTAGAGCTTCCAGAGCTTCCAGAGATAGCAGAGCATGGCCGGAAAGAGAATAGGCACTCCAGAAGCCCTGATGGGCAGAGTACAGCCATGTTAAGTTCACTGCCACGGGTTGATAGTCACAAATCTTTGGTAATGCAAATTTTAACACTTACCTGGCAACTCAGCACTTTGGAATTTCCCTGAAGGAGAAAATCAATGTACAAAGTGTCCACTGGAACTTTGTTTGGAGTAGAAAAAAATTGTGAACAACCTAAATGTTCATCAATAGGGGATTATTTAAATAAGTTATGATATATTCAGACTTTGGAATAATATGTTACCATCAGAACGGTATTTTAAAAATCATACAATACAGAAGAGAAAAACTGAAAGTTAAAAATATTCGCTCATCCTCTATTTTCCCAAGTTATATTCCCTAGGAGTTTGTCCAGTATCTGTTGAGAAACATTTTTATATAACAATACACACACACACACACATGCAATACGCACATAATCTTTTAAACTAAAATGGGGTCATTCTATACATAGTGTATTGCAATGTAATTTTATTTCATTTGACATATAGCCACGTCAGTGCATTAACTCAACAGCTGCATACTTTTCACAGATGGATATAACATAATGGATACCACATACCTGACTCAACCAACCCACATTGACATTTTTTCCTCTTGTATTTATGTCTGTTCAAGTGTGTGAATTTATCTGTGGACATATTTTCACAAGTATAACTTTTACAATTTCAAACACTAAAATGGTGATGTCACCTGTATTTCCTTACAGATGTCCACAATATATTATTGAGAGGAAAAATCAGTCTACAAAATAGCACAGTCCCATTGCTGTGAATCTGCACATCTGTGTGTGTATATATGTATGGAGTAGAGAGGGATCCTTACTAAAATGCTAGTGGGACTTATCAATCATAGTCTGTTGATTCCAGGTGTCTTTTCTTGCTTTGCGCTTTTCAATATTATTAAAATATTTTACAATGAGACTATATATTTTGGGGGTGGGTGGGAAATGAATTATTTCTTACTTTGGAAGAAAAGTTGGTTGGGGGTTCTTCTACCACATTTAAAATGTGAATTTTGCGTTTGGATCTATACTTTTCTTCTTGAGAACTTCGTTTCACTTCAGGATTAAATTGTGCCTTATCCTTCTCTAGTTTGGAACACACAGGCGGCATGACCGTGGAACCTGAGAGCAGTTCCCCGGTAGCACCACGAGAGGGCGGTGTTTGCAGGCTATTGTGTGCCCAGCAGACTCCCTGGCTCACCAAGGCCTAGAATTTTGCAGGACATGATTTGGGCTGCATGCCATATGACCTCCAGTTTGCTCCGTGACATCGATATTTTTCCTATCCATGCATTTGGTGTGACATCTCAGGATGTCCTTTAACTATGCTGTGTGGATATGGCTAGGGCGGGGAAATTGCATCAGCTCTCACTTTCTCCCGGCGAGGCTTCAGCCGTGGCACCCCAACCCCTTCCATCCCCGGGGCCCTCTACCCCCTCCCCAGGGGACTCAGCAGACACCGGCCTCCAGGCCCACAGCTGAGCAGGGGCCATTTGGGGAGCCTCCCTCTTCCCACCACCGAAACTGGCTGGGAGCAGCTGATACCCACATTCTTGGCCGAGGCCCTCCCTATCTTACTCCCTGAGCCAAGTAGGGGCCTACTCTTCTCTCCCCTTCTTCTCCCTTCTCCTCCCCTTTCCCGTCTTCACCTCACTATATTTTAAAAATAATAATAATTTCATATTCATGACAAATAATCAAACAATACAAAAGGGAAAACAGATGAATGTCAGGTCTTCCTTCCTCCCACCTTGTCTCCCCAGTTTTCTTCCCTAAAGGCAATCGCTCCTAAGAGCTTTTAGGGCTGTCTGTCTTCTTAGAGATTCTGGCTGCACAAGTGAGGGTGCTCACGTGTATGTGCAAAAGCCACACCCTCCAAGGCGCCTTCTTGTTGGCATTTCCCAGTGGTGTAGAGAATCCTTCCACACTAATACGCAGAGAGCTGCTGTGTGCTTTTTACTGGCTACAGAGTATTCCCCCTGTGCACCCTCCAGGACTGATTTACCTGTCTCCCACTGGTGGGCGTTCGGACGCCGTTCCACATCTTGCTGTTTGTGAGCAGCAGGTGGTAATTTCCCGCACAGGCAGCTTTCAGCACAGGTGTCAGAGCTCCTGCAGGCTAAGTACGTAGGAGTGGGAATGCTGGTGGAAGGGTGCAGGTGCATTCAGCTTTGGTACTCATTGCCAGGTGGCTCTCCAAAGGATTCTGTAACCAGTCAGCACTCCCACCCGGAATGCCCGAGATACCATCCCGGCCCGGGCACAGTGAAAGTTTTCTTCCTTTTCTGATCTGACAGGTCCCTGCTTCTCAATCCCAGCTGCACTCGGAATTGCCTGGGGAGCTTTTCGAAAATGCCTATACATGCATCATACCCCAGATCGATTAAAATCAGAATCTGACAGGTGTGAGTGCGTGTGGTGGGGGCGGGGAGGGGGCTGAGAAGAGGAAGAGGGAACCCGGGCATTAGTATTGTGAGGATTTTTCTGAGGAGATTCTAATGGGCAGACAGGGATGAAAACCACTGATAGGTTAAAGAAAAAAAAAAAGAACTCTCTTTGATTTAGATGTACATTTCTTTAATTATAAATGAGGGTGATCATTTTTCATTGAGAGCAGTGGTGTAGACTTTTCTTAAATCACAGACGCCTTGAGCTTCTAACAAAAGCCCAGTATCTTCTCTCCAGCAGGACGCACGCGTGCTTACTTCCAGTGCAAGCGGCCCCAGCCCTCCAGGTGCTCCCCTGCGCTCCTCCCCAGGGGACACGGGCCCCAGGTTCAAGACCAGGCCCACAGTGGTTCTTCCCGGCCCTTCATCCCCCGCCCTGAGACCCCCACCTGGCCTGGGGCAGGAATGGTCCTCACCCCATGCTCCCCCCACCTCCCCGCTCAAATCCACCAAGAGCCTCCTCTCCAGGTCCCCTCTGTCCTCCTGCCACACAACAGTGGGGGACTTTGCTGGTGCCTGCCACGTAGGGGCACCTCATGGGGCTCCAGACAGTCATGGCACACTCGGCCTGCCCAGCGAGCGGACGAGTCTGATGTCATGTGGGCTGGGACGATGGAGGCGACATAGGTGCAGGGGAATGCAGAAGAGGGGTGCCCACGCAGGGTGGGGTGAATCCTGAGCTGAGCCTCAGGGACGAGCAGGAGCTGACAGGCAGAGGTACAGGAGGAGGGGAGGGCACGGCAGAGGCCCAGGAGGTCCTTGCAGGCCAAGGAGGCTGTGGGGGCAAAGCTGCAAAGGCTTGGCGGAGCATGGCCTGTGCTGGGTGCTGCGAGGAATTTGAGATTGGGGAATGCGGGGGTCAAAGTGGGGTAGTTTTCTAGTTTATGATATACCAATTTAGGGTGTATCATAAGCTGCTGGAATATGATATATTAGAAATGAAATGGCTTTAAAAAGGGGGAATTTAGTAAACTGCTAGATTACAGTTCCAAAACTGTGAAAATGTCCACATTAAAGCAAGGATATAGAAATGTCCAAATTAAGGTACCAGCAAGAGGTTCCCTGCACTCAGGAAAGGCCGATGAAGTTCAGGGTTTCTCTCGCAACTGGAAAGGCACGTGGCGAACATGGCGGCGTCTGTTAGCTTTCTCTCCAGGCTTCTTGTTTCATGAAACTCCCCCAGGGGAATAGGCTGATTCTCAGGTGTCAGGGCGGTGGGGCTGCAGGTGCCATAGTGCCAGGGAGGGGACACCTGGGGTACTGGTGGGTGGGATCGTTCTCTGGGGAGGCTCAGGGAGGGAGGGGGTGACAGTGCTCAGAGGGCAGGTGGGCATTCGGGGCCATGTGTGTGTGTGTGTGTGCGTGTGTGTGTGCGAGAGAGAGAGACAGAGAGCAGCAGAGAGAAAGCATTAGTGTGCAGGCTGACAGCGGAGGCTGGCGTGCCTTTCCCGGGGGCCAGGGCGTGCCAGCGGTCTGCCTTTGAGGGAGCAGCCAGAGGGGCAGGCGGGGTTCGGGTTTGGGGCAGCAGTGGTCCTGGAGCCAGGGCCAGAGAGCGGGGCAGGAGAGCTTGCCTGGGCCCCCCACCCCATCCTTGGCCACCCACCTGGCTCTGCTCTGCCTGAGGGACGGACCTGGGCGTGGGGTACTGGTGTGCACCCTTGTTCCAGAACCCAGCCCCCCCTCCCCGAATCCCTCCCCAGGCTCTGCTCATTCTAATGCCATAAGGGGTGAAATGGGAGAGGAAGGGCAGTGGAGGGGCAGGCTCCAGAGTCCGGAGGCCAGGAAAACGGCTCCCCTGGCGCTGCGTTCCGGGCCTTCTACTCCCGATCCGCAGTGCCCAGGCCCTGCTTTTCCTTTTGCTCAACATTTTAATCCTCAGAGTCAGCCAGGTCGCTGCATATAATATTTTATTACTATATGCTACATATACTATTCAATTGCTTGACCGTACCACAATTTCTTTATACATTCTCCAGTCAGAGGACATGCCGTTTACTTTACTTTTTGGATTGCTGCCGCGTGAACAGCGCTGCCGTCAGCCTTCTGTACCTGCCGGCCGGGCACAGGGGCTAGAATATGCCAAGAGTGGAATTGCTGAGTCAAAGACTCACATAGCTTCAATTTTTTTTAGAGATTGTCAAATTTCTTCCAAAGCAGTTGAACCAATTACCCTCTTACTAGCCGTGCATAAAGGCTCCGATCTCACCCACACCTTCCCCAGCCCTCTTGCATCATCACATTTCTTATTTCCTCCCGTCTAGTGGGTCGAAGTTTGCATCTCATTGTGGTTTCATTTTGCATCTTTCTTGGCCTGACAGGACTACAGTCAAACCTCTTTTCAAATGTCTTTCCCATTCCTGCAGCCTCTTCTGGGAAATGGCTGATCTGTTTTTTTTGTGCCTGTTTTTCTAAGGCGTTGTCTTTTTCTTACTGATTTGTAGATTTCATTCATCCTGAATACTAGCCCTTTGCCGGTTATAGGTGTAACGAATATCAGCTCCCAGTTTGAGACTTTCGTTCTACCAGCTTTATGGTGTCTTTTGATGAACGTGTGTTCTGAATTTTAATAGAATAGAATGCATCCATCTTTTCTCTCATGATTTGCACTTTTTGAGTTGAGTCTTCAGAAATCCTTTGCTTGTTGGATACGATTCAGGAACGGCACCCAGAGGGCCCATGAGCATGGAGAGCAGCTCCCCCGCTCCCGGCACAGCCCCTGGGGCTCTCGGTGTGGCTGACAGCTGGGAGATTGATTAAAACCCAGAGTGAGGCAGGAGAGAATGACAGGAGAGAGGCTGAGTGCTTTGAATTTGATCCTTATAGGAACAATTAAGCAGTAACTACAGATGGGCTGGCCGGGCTGTGCAGGGGAAGAGACTTCCTGAGCGCCAGAGACTGGCTGCAGGAGAGACTGCCCTTGTCCTCACCTTGGACCCTTGGCCACGTGGCACCAGCAGCTGTCCCTCCCCACCCCTCCCCATCAGCCTTTATTGAGATGTTTCATTGAGACAAGGGTCTTCTCCCCAGGAAGGGTAAACTGTAAAGAGCCTGAGAGTGGGTGAGCATATGCAGCGTGAAATCACCCAGGGCTGAGTGAGAGTTATTAGTAATAATAATAATAAATAATTGATGTTCCATGCATTGTCACTGATTGGGGGGTGAAAACTGAGCCCATGGGCAGCCTTGAGCATGGGCCTTAATGGGGCTGGAATTCAATTCAAAGGGTCAGTGAACTTGGAAGGGAAAAATTTTGCATCTTTATTTTCACTAATCTTTAGCTGAAATTCCCAGTTCCTGCAATTAAGAATGTAGGCAACATGTCAATCAGTGCTAGCAAGGCCTTTGACTTGTCACCTGGAGAAATCACATTTATTTTGATACCACGTTGCTTTTATTGTAGAAAGAATCACAGTGAATATATGTTGACTAGATCTTATTTTTTTAATGTATTCATGAAGAAGCACATATGTTACTATACTACAGTTTTTTAAAGTATTTTGATAAGTGTATCACAAAATAATCTGGATCCTTAGCAATCCTGCATGCTTTATTGCATGCATTTAAAAACAATAATCCGAGAGGGAGGCCATCGGCTCCTCAGACAGCCAGAGGGCCTGGGAAAGAGAGAAGGTTGAGGGCCGGGCTCTAGAGTGAAGACCCTTCCCCCAGAGGGAAGCTGCTAAACTTGGTGTCTCAGGCTAGCCAAGAGGTGAGGGCAGGACGGAGGTGACGTAGCAGTGAAACACAATGGTGCTTTGCAGGCATGCAAGGACTCTGCTCTTCCTGGTGGGCTCTGTGGAGAACACCGACTCCTGTCATTTGGGTGAGAACCAGTTGGTGCTGAAAGCTTCTCTGGGCATAATTGCTTCCCACCATCACCACCTGTCTTTCCAGGTGTCTGTGTTATCACAGTAGACCACAGGCTCCCGGAGGGCACGTTACTACTTGTCCATGTCCTGGGAGAACAAAGGGCTCAGGCGGTCCTTTGTCTGGGGACAAACAAAGGACTGCCTTTATTGGGGGTCCTTGGTTTGGTCCTTGGCGTGTTTGGGGGGGAGAGGGTGGCCTATGAGAAAGTAGTGCTTTGTGAGAAAAGGACCCGCAGATTCCACCCCGGTAGGTGCAGCTCTGCTCCAGGTCATCTTCCTTTGGAGACCCAGGTGGACAGGCCTTTACCTGGAACCAACCACAGGCGGCCAGGAGCCGCATCACGCCCCATCACACCTCACTGGGCAGAGTGAGTCACGTGGCCCCACCTGCAGCCAGAGGAGCAGGGAGGGGACCACAGCCTGACCATCCAGTCCCTGCCGCCCCTGCCCTGGTCTCCTGCCCTATTGCTCCTTTCTCTCCTGCCCTACGCTCTCACGTTTGGTGGGGTGCTCAGATCTGCGTCTCAGTGTTGGCAGATCACCACCGGCAACGGTGTGTAAGCACAGCAGGGGTCCGTCCGGGACGGGAGGTGATTTCTGCTGTTGCGAGAGGAAGCCACTGGATGGCTTTGCAAAAGGCCTCGCCGCCAGAGAGGGTGGCAGGTTCGAGAATTTTAAGCAGGGTGTCCTGCTGCCTGATTTTAAAGTTGATAATTGACCTATATTAGAACTGAGTGCCTCTGTGACCCAAGGGCAGACAGACACTTCCACTCAGCCATGGACTTGTTGACCAAGCCTGGCTTTGGGGTTGTGGGAATTATGGGTCAGGAAAGAAGAGTCTCGTGTCCGTGTGTCAAGATCAGAGCGCAGCTGCTTTTGCACTGGTTTCCGAAGGCCTGGGGCCGGCTGTGTGGAACGAGCCCCTTTCTCCCACCTAAGTGCTGCTGCTCTAGCGCCCCCTTGAGGTCATGGCCACTGTGCGGTCGATCATTTGTGAATTAAGTGCATCGCCCAAGACATATGTGGGGATGGGGGAGGGGACCTGCTATAAATCAGTGGAAATGTGCACATTTAAAGTCTGTGTTATTTGAAAATGTAAAGGAACCATCTGTTCAACCCAGCCATGATTAAACATTAAATGATAGAAAATTAAAAATGAATAAATTGTATTAAAAAACAAAGGTAATAAATACTCCTGGACTCAGCATTTCTGAATTATTTTACTGCATTTTACTATAGCCTCTGCTCCTGGGGTTATTTATGTCTATTGTACGTGTATGCCGGAAGTACTACTTCATAGCACGCATCTCTTTCCAACTCCGTGTTCGGTGACGTCATGTTAGCAGCTTAAAATCGGCCACGGCAGGAGTATTTTTACACCACAGAAATCTGCGAATGTGTCACAAATCAGCCGTGAGAGAGCTGGTGGCTGAACATTTACCTGCACGCTGCTGGGTATGTCCCCTCCTGCTGCAAATGTCCCTGCCCAGCCGAGGCCCGAGGAAGCCTGAGTCGGGGGCTCCACAGAACTGGGGGGGAAGGATAGAAATTAGAGGAGAGTGGGAGGAAGGAGGAGAAGGAACAGGCAGACCTGCCACTTTGTCCACCTTAGGACTCCTGCTAATATTTGGGAAATGGTGGATTTGCTAAAGTAACAGGCAGTAATAATTATTTTAAAATGTATGATTTTGAATAATTTCTTTAGTTCTTGTTTATTTTGGCCACTTGTGAGGGTGGCAGACCAAGCTTGAGGTGCCCATGGAAGGTTCCAGAGGGGGTGGGCATGTCTAGAAAGGGCTGCAGTGCAGGCTCATCCGAGGGGAGCGTGCCCAGCGCTGCCTAGCGAGGGTTTAACAGCCGCCAGGGGGCTGGTGTGGGGGCGGAGGCCAGCAGGCTGGGGATAAAGGCTGAGCTGCCCCCCAGCCTAGCTGCCATCTCCCACCGCGCAGGAGCGGTGGCCCACCCAATGGCTCTCTGAGCTTCTATTAATCCTTGGTACTACTTCTTTGATGCTTGGGGAATAAATCAAATGGAAAGCAATCTTGAACAGAGTCCTGTTTTTGAACCCAGACCAGATCCTTAGTGCAGTTGTTGAGCTATTTATAGGATGCTTTGCAGCTCTAACTTAGCATCCTTGCAGCATGTCATCAAAGATATCTGTAGAAATTAAATATGGTCCTAAGTATTGTCTATAATCCTATCTAAATAAAATTATATTAAGTCCATGTTGTACCCATTTTTAGAGTTTCAAGCATTGCATATGCAGTTAATTTAAAAAAAAAATTATACTGACATATTTTATATTGCCCTTAAATTCGATGTCCTCTGGCTTCCATTGAATGGGTTTAAGTACTTCAGGGAATGAATAGGTTTCTGCCAAGACAATGAACTCATTGGTTAGTTTTGATTATCAAGTTAGACTTTTTTTCTTTTTTATTCTCATTGGGAAAACAATAGTCTTGAAAGACAGCTTTGTTAAAAGAGAAAAACGGTTTTCTAAATTTCAGCATTTCCCTCATAATTTGAGAGTCAATACCGACTGGCTTTGATCATGGAATTGCACTATAGACCATAAACAGACGTCAGGATCCCATGCCAGCAAAGCTCCCCAGAGACGGGAGGTGAAGGGGAGGGTGTCCCACCCGCCAGGAGAGCTGGGACTGAGAGAACCCAGAGGAGGGGGCAGGTGCCTGGGAAGGGGACGTCCAAGGGGCCCAGTGAGGACCCCTCTTGTCCAGCCCTGTGTGCCCTTTCGGAAGGCCCACAAATGCTGGCTGTCCCCCGGGGAGCACAGAGATGCCGAGGGGATGAGTAGATAAGTGGCCAGGTGGCCACTGAAGACAGGGACATGGGTACCAGAGGCTCAGAAAGATTAGCAGCTGTGGGTGCAGTAAATTCAGCCAGGACAGGGGCAAGTGGGGTGGGGCACTGACCTGGAGGTCAGAGAGGAGATAGAGGACAGAGGTGGGCCCGAAACCCCTCCCCCATCTGCAAGAACGCTTCAGCTTCCTTTATGACTCTGAGCTGCCATCTTGGGAAAGGGAAGGGATGGGGGATCGGGTTGCCTATAAAATGAATCATATTTTAGGATAAGTGTGTCCAATGCAATATTTTAGTATGAGTGCATCATGCACAATGCTTGGGACATACTGATACTAAAACATGATTCAGTGTTTGTCTGAAATTCAAGTTAAAGTGGGTGCCCTCTCTTTTTATTTGCTAAACCTGGCAAGCCTATAAGGGCAGAACCCCCAAAACACTGAGCATCTACTGAGAGAATTAACATGAAAGAAGAAATTATTTTAAACCTGAAGAGGTTAAGTTCTGTTTAATTGGTACATTTACATCTTTCCTTCCCCCTGCCGCTACCCCTCAGCAGGCATATGATGAGATGAATTATGGAAAATAAAAGGAACCTATAACATTTATATGTCTGAGTGCTACTTGCAAATTTATGGAATCTCAAAAGCTTCCAGTGTCCCCTTGGGAATGCTTGGGCTGCACAGTACCTCTGTGCGTGTTTCTCTCCCAAGGGAAGTGAGATGCCTGGGGAGAAGGGGCCATGTTTTGCTCATCCTGCAGCCCCACAGCACAAGTCGTGGTCCAGCCCTAATTTAGCATCCTTGCAACATGTCATCAAAGATATCTGTAGAAATTAAATATGGTTCTAAGTATTGTCTATAATCCTATCTAAATAAAATAATATTAAGTCCATGTTGTACCAGTTTTTAGAGTTTTAAACATTGCATATGGAGATAATCTTTTTAATTATACTGATATATTTTATATTGCCCTTAAATTTGATGTCCTCTGGCTTCCATTGAATGGGTTTAAGTACTTCAGGGAATGAATAGGTTTCTGTTAAGACAATGAACTCATTGGTTAGTTTTGATTATCAAGTTAGACTTTTTTTTCTGTTTTAGTCTCACTGGGAAAACAATAGCCTTGGAAGACTATTCAAGCATGAGTCTTGGTCCAGCCCTTCATGCCCAGTTGCATCTGGGAGACATTTCAGGGAAGAAAGGGGCCTCCCTGGCAAGATCCGGGCACGGGGGAGGTGAATGGGAATCCGGGGACTTGAGCTCCTGTCTGGTCGCTGCTCCCTCTCAACTCACTCTTTGACCTTGAGCAAGTCCCTGGGCTTCAGGTTCCCCATCCATAATGGGAGGAGACTGCAAGGTGATTGCCAAAGCCTGCACCCCTGGCCCCAGGTTTTTGGCTCTGGGAAGGTGCCCGGAGGGGCTCAGCCAGCCGATTCTCCCCTCTCTCAGGGGAGACTGACAACAAAGGTGCAGGTGCTCTGTGGTGGCTCCAGGGCTTGGCTGTGGAGGGGTAGGTGGGGAGACCAGGGGCGGGGGTGAAAACCTGCAAGGCAAAGACTCAGCCTCCTGCAAAACGGAGCCTGCCCTTAGCCTTTGTCCGGGCTCCTGAGAGCCCTCCGTGGGTACAGCTCTGGGGTGTGAAGCCTGGGGGTGGTGTGTCACTGTGCCTGGGAAAGGGGTGAGCAATGGCAGGCGGATCTTTGCAATGTGGCAGCTGGGAGGGGATGGTCCCCTGGACCTCCCCCAGACCCCGCTCAGCCAGTGTGGCAGTCACAGTGGCACACCTTCTGTCCCTGTCTAAACATAGGAAGCTGCGTGGGCTCAGCTGCGAGCTGGCTTCCTTTGTTTGCAGCCCTGGCCTCTGGAAGGTGAGCCAAGCAGCTGGGTTGACTGCTTCCTGCAGGGCCATGGGTGACACTCTGCCCTCAAGCTGGACAGGGCCTGCCCCGACCCCTGCAGGGAAGGGGCATGTGTGTGTGGGGGGTGCACAGATGCCCACTGCCCTCCCCAGCTCCTGGGGGGCCGCCTGTGACTGGGGTTCTTTTGGGTCCTCACAGCAGGGTGACTTATAACTGTTTAAACTAATGTGGATATTAATAGCTTTTGAGAAGTTTCTGATAATTTCATGATCTCTCTGGGAAAGCCGCTTTAGGTACTGGGGTTTTTGCAGCACCCCGAACTTAGCCTTCCAATATAATCCTTTGTGGCATCAGCACATGGAGAGGGTCTGTGCCAGGACAGGCTCTGTTCTGGGCACAGTAGGAAGTGCAGCCACCCTGCCTCCAGAGCCCCTTGGTGGGGAAGGGAACAGCCAGTGAGAAGTTACTGCTACAAGAGGTCTTAGACAGGGAGAGTCTCGGGGGGCTGCGGAGGAGGCCTTGAGGGGTTGGGAAAGGCTTAGCATCTCCCTGTTCCTTCTGCACCCCTTCTGGGATTGGCCTTTTCCTTAATCTGCAAATGAAATGGCTCCAGCCCTATCCCAAACATTTGGGGAAGTCAGGGCTCACCCCAGCTTTCTGGAGAATTCCTGGGATGGGCCAGCAGTGGAGAAGAGAAGCGACATCCTCCGTCCATCACCTCTAGTGGGTGCTCTGAAACTCCAGTGTCATGAGGCTCTCGGGAAGAGAAGACGTCTCCTGGGAAAAGGAGTGAATTAATACAGAATGGGGTAGGAAGCCACTTCGAACTCAATGTTAGATTTCTAGAAAGTACATTGGCCGTTTCCAGCCATAGAGACTTCCTGCCCAGACTGCCCCTGTTTGCTGGCCTCCACTTCCTCTCAGGGCCCTCCAGAAGCCACGGCCTCGGGGACCCAGGGACAGCTCTGGCTTTGGAGCTGGACCAGCAAGAATCCAAGCACCAGGCTCCCCTCTTCCTGGCCCTGTGACCTGGGCACTCAGTTCCCTCCTCTGTAAAATGGGGTGATGACACATCTCTGCAGCCTTGTGAGCTACTGAGGTAGTGACATAAAGGACCTTCGTATTCTTGGCACCTAAAAAGCACCCATAAAATGGTGACAATTGCGGTTATTGGCTTCTGGACTGGCTCCTTGGGGAAACCTGTGGCAGGGCTTAGGGAAGGAAGTAAGTAATGAAGAGTGAAGCAGCAGAAAGAGGCAGTTCCCAGGGCGGGAGGGAGGGGTGGCTGGGGGTGGGGAGATGTACTGGGGTGGTGCTGGGTGGGGGGAGACTGGAGGGGTCGGGGCTGGAATGGTGGCTGAGGGGCTGGGGTGACCTGAGGCCCCTGAGTGAGGGGAAGGAGCCACGGGGCAGTGCTGGCAACACGAGGTGGCAGCACAGGCCCCAACAGGAGGTGGTGAGGCGGGAGAAGGGGGGGGTCTGTGAGGTCCCATGGGCATGTGGGCGTGGAGTGGGACCTGGAGGGGGTGGCTGGGAGAGCAAGACTCAGAAACTCAGAACCGCAGGGGAGTGGCTTCTTTCATGGTGGCCCTGGGTTTTTATGGGGTGCGAGCTAAGGACAGAAAGGTCCTTTCCCATACCTACCCTTGGCTCCCTGCTCCAAACGTGCTGGGAGCAGAGAAGGCCACCGTTGCTCACCAGACTGGTTCTGAGCGAGGCACAGCTCCCAGGCCTCTTGCCCTTTGTCTGCTGGTGCTGCCTTGTGCTGCCTTGTGGTCCCAGGCCAGAGCCAGTGTTTCTGAAAAATGGAACACTGTTTGGTATTTGTGTTCTCGGTCTGCATTCGCCAGCACAAGCAGCTCAGCTGGAGGAAGCTTCTGCTCATCAGCAGAGCCTCGCACCAGGTCAGAAGTTCATCCTGGGCCCTGAGGGAGGCCAGGAGAGCCACCTGGGTGCAGGTGGGCCTGCCATTGCCTTGCCAGGACCTTTGGCTGCTCTGCAGAGGAAAAGGAGCAGAAGGAGGGAGGGCGCGAGGCGGCTGCCTTGTTCCTTCAAGGAGCCAGTGGTGGCAGCTGGGCCTCAGGGGACAGGGGGGTCCCTCTGGCCACCTTTCTCCTAGTCTGGTCAGGGGCCTTGGTGCTGCATGGCCTGGTTGCCGGCTCTGAAGAACCCCAGGCCCTTCCTAGGGCAGGGCTTTGGAGCCAGGGACTTTCTGGTTCACCAGCTCTCCTGCCTTCTAGCTGTGTTTTAACCTATCTGGGTTTTAGTTACAACATCTGCAAAAGAGCAATAACAAGCTGCTCAGAAGGGCCCGGCGCGCACTTGTCCTCCGCCAATGCTGCTCTGAGCCTGCAACCGGCGGAGCTGGCCCTGTGCAGGGCCGCGAGGGGCTGGGCTGCCCGGGGCCTCTCCTGTGCGCTGGAGCCCACAGTGCAGACTCGGACGGCCTCTCTGTCTGCCACCTCTTGAATGGTGGGCTCTGGGGTTCCGTCTGGGACCCTCCCCGTCTCCTGTCAAAAGACTCCGGACCATCTCCTCCACCTAAGGCTTCAGGGCTCTGCCCCCTGGGCCCCCAGACCCCTGTGCCCCAGCCTTGCCTGGATAGCTCCACGTGGAAACAGCCCAGAGTCACCTTGGGAGGAAAGGCTACACCTGTCCCTGTCCTGTGCTCCCATCGCATCGTCTGGTTTGCCCAGGCACACTTCCCAGCCTCACCCTGACTCCGTCCACTCCACATTCGCCATCACCTGTTCAAGTACAGGGAACCTGGAAAATGTGAAAAATGGGAAATGCA
>PVIY010050204.1:0-16318 GCA_004026745.1 Myrmecophaga tridactyla
CATATGCTTGTAGGAAAAAGAAAGCTAACAAGGCCCTATAAAGTAATTGGGCAAGATTTGGGAGACAATGAAACCAGAGGTGTGAATCAGAACTGTGAGCATACCTTTCCTTTGGAGGAGTTTGGTTTTTCCAGAGAGTAGAGAGGGCAAAAGCCTGAGCAGGTGTGTGGAGCTGGGGGTGCCAATGTGAATCCAAGGCAGCCAAGAGGTTTGCTTCTAAACTCACCAGGCTGGGTGAGGAACTGATGGGTTGCAAACTGGGAATATACCAGGCCTCACAGGGACTATATCCAATTTTGAATTACCTCACTGGTTTAAATTGGATTATGATCCCAGGTGATATAATAACTCCAGATGCCAGGCATAAGCAAATACAAGCCCTTTCCTTAGGAGGATAGCATCATCCTAAACCTTGAATTATTTGTGTAAATAATTTTTCAAACATAGCATCTGGCATAGAGTGAAAAATAATGATGCATATAAAGAGAAAAGACACAGTGTCAAGAACCAGGAAAAGTAATAAATAATAGAAATAGAGCCATTATCTGGAGATGGGACAATGTCTACACCAAATATATAACTTCACTAAGTAAAGGGTAAATGCTGACATTTTATAAGATATTGATTTTAAAAAGAGTAAAAGGGTGTAAATCTTCCAAAGTTAATAAAGGTAAAAGTTTGGACTCATAAAAAGTCAATCAAATGAAAAGAAGTCAAGAAAGGAGAAGAAGAAATAATTGAAACAGAAAACAAACAATAATGCAATACATGTCAAAGTAAATATATCTGTAACAACATTTAATATAAATGAACTAGATATGCCAATTAGAAAAAAACAAAGTTTGTCATAAAGGATAGAGATGACAGCATAGTATTTTAGAAAAAAATGACAGGTCTGGGGGCAGAGTGCCCAGTGTTAAAACTCGAGCATTGCCACTTGAAACTGTGAAAACTTGGGAAAATTATGTCATCTCTTTGGGTCCCTCTTTCTTCTCTAGAAATTGGAAAATAAAATAAATGCTATGCACACTTCCAGCAGCCATCTGGCAGTGAGTTCTTTTAGGTAAGAACCTGATGTGGTGTGTGGCACCCTTAGTACAGGAAATGTGATTTTACTGCTCTTGTGTGTTAGATTTCATTAAATAAACTTCTCGATTTTAATCAGGCAGTTATGTTAATACATTCCATTAGAAGTAGATATTTATTTTCCACACCTAACAATCTACCATCTTGAGAACTAATTTAAATAGATATTTTTGTAGCAAATATGTGAAAACTGTGTATATTCATTAAATTAAGGATCATTTTGAGTGCCAACAAAACCAAAATTGTTTCTCAAATGGTATCTTTCTTCAGGTGCTGGGGCAACATTGTTCAGTATTTAAAAGAATTATAAAGATACAGAAACAAGACTAATAAATTATTCCTTTCGGTACCTGATTCAGTATTTCAGAACCAGTGTGGTTCTGGAATATTCTACTATTCTATTATCTGTGTTAGATTTATAAATGTTATTATTTTTTCAAGACAAGTACCTAATCATTTGGTACAAGTTGAACAGCTCCCCATATACTTCCCCCTCTCACTCACTGTTTACTGTTTACCTCCCCAAAGAATGTTTGACACTGGTTTCAGCTGTTTTCAATGATGACTGAACTAAAATTTTGAGAATTACAGTCTAGATTTCTAAACATCAGGAAGAACTAGGTTGGTAACAGGGTGCCTATTTTCTCATTCTTTTCTTATCAGTAAATCTGATTTTTTGGGACCTTCTCTTCTCCTACTTCTGCTTCCTGTCAAGCTCATTAATATGTATTTGCTTTTTACTTATGCATACAATTTTATTCAGTGTCTTTTATTTTTACTCATTTTGTACTAAACAAGGTGAAGATATCACTAGCATTTTTTTACAATAACATGAACATTGCCATTTAGTCATGATTTTAATTTTTGCTGATGGGCTAATGGGGCTGGAACCCCAAAGTTACTGCTCTTCTTGCAGTATATATATAGCTAATGAAGGTGCCCTCTGGGGCTGAAGGCTCTAGCACCAGGCAAGCACATCACCAATGGTGGCTCCTTTGTGTCAGAACCCCCAGGTAACCCCTTCTTACATCCAAACTCCACAATTCATGTTGAGAACTTTGCTTTGGTTTGAGTTGTATTTCAGTTGTCATTAGATCCTCCATTTGTTTCATTTCATTTCTTCCTCTAGCTCACCAATTTTCTTTATTTCTCAGATACATGGGGTTTGAGAATTCAGAATGGGTCACATGGCCAGCAGCTCCTTCCTGTGCAGTGAGCCTTCTTTTCTATCCATTCGCTAAGGCATCCAGCTAAGGACAGAGTGGTATCCTCAGCTGAGGCCAAAGACCTGGTGTCCAAAATGTATTTTGTCTGACTGCAGCATCATGGAGTTACCTCACTCTAAATCTCCTCTATTTCTGCTTCTTATATATATACTTGTACTATGGACCTGTGACTTTCTATTCATGGGTAGATCTGATGAAGTGACCACTTAGAGACACTTTATAGGAACAAAATTGCACTTAAGAAAGGTGGAGGGATTCAAATTTGCTACTTGGAAATGCTAGATGATAATTTGCTTCAACAATGGCTTCACTTAAAAAAATAAAATGTCAAAACAGTGTTAAGGGGAATGAATGTCAAACCTATAGCTCCCAGATCTTCCTGTACTCATCCCTGCTAGCATAGCTTCACTAAATAGTTCCTCTTAATGCCCTTCAGGAAAATGAGCTAGTCCAGTCTCCTTTAAAGACTAAGCCTTCACTAGAGCAGAATGTAAATCCTAGAATTAAACTGAATTGAAAGCTAAAATTAAAGATTTCTCCAAATAAGACCACCAACTGTTCATAGAAGAATTTAGAAATATTTTGGGGTACATGTGATCCAAGGCTGCTTGACCTTTATCAGCTTCTAAAGATATTGGTCAGACCCTCTGAAGCTGAATCCTGGATGGCAAAGGCTGGGTGGACTGGCCCAGAAAGGGACTATAAAATTTCTCCTTCCACAATGAATCTGAGACCCAAATAGGCCTGAGAAATAGTGCAATGTTTCTGTAAGATTATACATGAGGGTAAACCAAATCTCAAAAATGTTCACTACAGAACACGTGGAGAAAGCTTTAGCCTTCATGTTAAATAAGTAGCCACAATTTGTCCCATAAGCCAAGAACAAAATTATGATAAAATTATAATAGTGGAGCAAGGAGAGAGTCAGCTCTTTTATATAAACTAGTGAGTTTTGTATTTCTGTGTATTATATCTGACTCATGGCTGGAAAAATGTTTAATTGAAACTATTAGCTCTGTATTTGTGTCTGTCAGTGTGTTGACATACATTTTCCTACCTCCAGATCATAATACAAATAAAACCCTTTAAAAGAGTTCCATTCAAATCACTTAAAGATAAATTAAGCACTTATATGTAAATTAATACTCAAAGCCACAGAAGTTGAGGAAGCTGAACATCTAATATTTCCCATGTAAAGAGAGTATTCATTGAACTAAACCCAGATGTTTCATTAAAAACTCAAGTGCACATAATATAAGTAAACTTTTGGCAAAATTTAATATTGTTATTTGAATAAAACAACACTGTCTTCTGAGTTATCAATGTCAAGTACAACATATCCATATAATCCATATAATTTTGTTCTACTTGGTTATTTTCTTCCTAAATTTATAGAGGTTTACTTATCAAATAAGTTAACATTATTCTACTAAGTGTTTAAAATAATGAAAATACAAATTTGCATCTAACCCAATGGAGTTGTTCTGAGAGATTTTATTTTAAGAGTAACTGTGTTTTATATGATGTCAGCTTGAAGGTGATTTTTAAAAAATGCTACCTGCCATAAAATAACCAAACTTCTTTGTGAATTGCATTGTTTCAATCTGAGGCATTTCTGAAAGTGCTTGCAATCAGCTAGAGCATCATCTTCAGATGAAAAAAAAAGCAGGGGTGGACTTTAAATGAGAAGCAAGACAAGTACATAAATTATGTTATACCTGTCAATATAATCCTGAGAAAACTGTAAGATCAGACATTGCCAAATCCCAACTGACTAGGCATTTTTGGACATCTTCAAATGGACTTTACACAGATACCACCTTCTAAGGAATACAAATATATCCTTGTTACCCTGTGTCTCTTTTCTGGATGGATAGAGTCTTTTCCTTGTCACAAGGCAACCACCCTCACAGTAGCTAAAATCTATTAGACATTTTTTACCCCACCAGGGGAATCTTGTTAATCTCTCCAGTGAAAGAGGATCCCAATTTCTTGGAACTATAATCAAGGAACTGTGCAGGCTCTCAACAATCAACTAAAAGCTTCTCTGTCCCTGCCATCCTTAGCTGTCAGGGAAATTAGAATGGACAAAAAATGTCTTAAAACTTAAGTTGGCTGAGTTATTTGAACCCCTCTCTCACCCTTAGCCTAGGGCTCTTCCTGTAATCTAGAAATCATAAGATCCAGCTCACTGGGAAATCCCCAGGTAACCTTCTGTGAAGTCATAATAGGAAGACAAATAAGGCTCATTATTTCTTCTACTTTACTGGACTCCAGAATATTACAACATGAAATTGATAACTACTGCAAGGGACCAATTGTATGTACCCATTTCCATCATTCACAGATCTAGGCTGCTTTTCCTGAGATTTCTCTACAGTGAACTCTACATGACCTTCAACCCAGAGACTTGATATCCTCAAAGGGACATCAATGAAATACTGCTTCAAGACCTAGTTGGAAAGGACCTTATGAAGGGTTATTGATCACCAATACAGCAGTAGAAAGACAAGGATTTGACCTCTGATTCCAATGTCATAACTAAAATGTGATCAGAGCCCTTCTTTAGTGGTCACTACCATTTTGGATCTCAAGCCAAAACATGACAAGAGGATTCCAGAATCAGATGGCACCTAGTGTAGACAGCTTCTACCCAATATATTGAAATAAGTAAATGATGCCTTATATCACTGAACAAGATGTACTGGAATTTCCTTCTCTTAGTCTCTTGTTTCTCTTCACTGTATTTCTGAACATTCATCTTATAATTCTCACACTGTCCAGTTCTCTCCCCAATAGTACCATACCTTCCCTAGGCTGTTATATTATCATTTCTTTACCCTCCTTATGCCTGATATACTCTTGCTTTGAGCACAATCATTTTTCCTTTAGCATATAGCAAATGAAAACAAAACCAGAGTCACTTCTGGGTCTGAACCCATCCCCCAATTAGTCCTAACAGAGGTATTCCTCTAATGAACATCCCATTTACATGTGTAGACTTGGCCCTGACAGGAGACATCAGATATAATCAATCAGACTGATCTCCTTTACCAAATGACTCTGGGCTGCCCCTCCAGAGCCTCTAAGATTGTGTTTATAATGTTGACTGTAATGCGGTGTTTTACTAAAATCCAGACAGGTAAAAATGTCTACCTCATATGGCATAGTGAATGTCCAGTTTCCATGAGACAGGAGTGTACTGCAGCATACTGTAGGGGCCAGACCCACTTTAAAGTCATCACTTTAATCAACATAGTTTACTCCATTCAAGACAGAAACTTCTGCTGGCTGAAAGGCCAAGCAAAGGAAATTGTGGGTTAAATGAGACTAAGATATCAGATAACAATGCCAAGATGATGGTTATGAGCCTTCTTTTGGAGTTTACACTCAATTTAGTTCTAGAAGCCAACATCCTGTTACTTCAAGAGAACCTTTATTAAGCTTTTCAAGGATTTTATTTTGTATGCAGATACACCACATACAAAGTGCTACCTGTAAATTGGGTTGGTTCCTATTATATAGCTATGCTGCTCCCCAGATGGCTATTTATAATAAGCTTCCAACAGAAAATAATCTAAATGACCTCTTTCCATATTACAGAAACTCATGAGAACATCATTGTCAGGATAGAGGTGGCTCCAAATGGATCATAAAAAAGCCCTCAATCCAGGCCAGACACTGTGGTTCTTGTAGCATGCTTGTCACTGGGGCAGCTATCACCTGTGTTGGTAAATACACTAAAATTACAAGTGATATTAGAAAAGGTAACTTCAGAGTCAGAAAAATTCATCTCCCACCAAGGGCAGGCTGTCAGCCCATTAACTGATTGGGAATGGCACAAAATGACTACAAAATTGATTGAGCAGCTCTAAAGAAGTGTGCGCATTAGTGGAGGGCCCAGTGTTGTGAATTTGTAAATGACAATCAAGTAGATATTTGCCAAGAGTTAATGGTAGGGAGCAGAAGCCCAAGCTAGAGAAGCCTCTGAAGCAGCTTACACACCTCTCAATTCTGATTGTTCAGGTATTTTGTTGTTGTTGTTGGCTTCTGGAGTCATGGGAACATTGGCTCAGATGTCCTAACAGTACTTGTTTTCCTTTTAAACATAATATCCCCATTCATCTGATCTCTCAACACTTAAATGATTCACCACCACTAACATTATAAAACTGAGTATACAAAACCAGTTGGTCAAAGAAAATCTTAAGCTTTAGCTAGCCCATGAAATTGATGATAAAACACAAGACTTTTAGTGGTGAATGAATGTAAAATCTTTGGTCAAGCCCCCTGTTTCAGTTTGCTAAAGCTGCCAGAAAAGCAATATGCCAGAAAGCAATATACCAGAAATGGACTGGCTTTCACAAAGGGGATTTATTAATTTACCAAAATATGGTGGACACCCATGTGTTCATAAACAGATGAGTGGATAAATGAAATGTAGCATACCCATTAAATGGAACATCATTAAGCCTTAAAAAATGAAGTGTAGATATTTGCTACAACATGTATGAACCTTGAATATATCATGGTGAATGAAATATGAGTGACATAAAGGGACAAATATTGTATGATTTCTATTATATGAAATACTTAGAATAGCAAACTCATAAAGGCAGAAGGCAGAATAGTGATTACTAATGGATGGGGGAATGGGGAATTATTGTTAAATGAATATGAGCTTATGTTTTAAATAAAGATAATAGGAAGTAGTGATGAGGGTTACACAATATTGTCTATGTATTTAGTGTCAGAAAATTGTCCATTTGTATTAGCTAGGGTTCTCTAGAGAAACAGAACCAGCAGGAGATATATGTAAATATAAAATTTAAAAGTGTCATATGAACCATGGGGATGTAAGAGTCCAAGATCAGTAGGGCAGGCTGTGAGCTGGCAGCTCCAATGAAGGTCCTCAACAAATGCTTAGGAGAGGCTATTTGGGTAACTGTGGGATGTAAGAGTCCAAGATCTGTAGGGAAGTCCACAAGCTGGCAGCTCCAATGAAGGGCCTCAATGAACTCTCAGGAGAGGCTGGCTGGCTGAAACAGGAAGGGTGATTGGATATTCTGAATCCTCCTTAAAAGCCTTCTGGCAACTAGATTAAGTATCACTCATTGCAGAAGACACTTGTAATCAGCTGTGGATGCAGACAATATGTTCAGGATTTAAGTCTATGAAATGTTCTCATAGCAGTGGACAGACCAGCACTACTCTGATGAGAGAACTGGGCACCACCACCTGGCCAAATTGATACATGAACCTGACCACGATACCATTTAAATGATTAAAATCATTTTTACATTATAAATACTTTACCGCAATGAAAAATAAAGTCATTAAAAGGTAGCTGAAGTGGCTGTACTAATATCAGTCCAAACAAACTCAAAGACAAATCAAATACTGATACAAAACAAAGTAGGAAATTTTTATTGATAAAAGCTTAAATTCATCAGGAATATTAAGCAATTATAGATACTTATGAACTGAACAAAAGAGCCCTTAAATATGTGAAACAAATGTGGAAAGAAGTAAATAAGAATAAGATTATTCAGCCATACAGCAATTTCAATGATGGGGGACCCCCTAGACAGATGACCATTAAAGAAATAGAAGATGTGAACAAAAATACAACCAATAGGACTTAACAGATATGTAGTGACAACTTCTGTCCAACAGAAGTGTACTTTTTTCTGAGGTACACAGGGAAATTTCTAAAGATGGCACCATTTGTTAAGTCATAAAAATGTATAAACAAATTTTAAGGATTGAAATTGTACAAAATATGTTTTATAGTAATAATAAAAAGAAGCTAGATATCAATAACAGAAGTCAAATAAGAAAATTTATAAATATGTATAAATTAAACACATTCTTAAACAATAGATAAAGGGTAAATCACAATAAAAATTTAAAAATTAGAGAAAGTGAATGAAGATAAAAAACAACATGTCTAAACTCATGGGTCATGGTGAAGGCATTATTAAGAGGCATATTTATAAGTGTAAATGCTGGCATTTAAAAAAGAAAGTTATGAAATCAGTAAAAGTAATACATTTTTACCTTAATGATGTAGAATAGATGAAATATGCAATCCTAGGTAGAGAAGGAAGAAGGAAATCTTAAATAATAGAGTTGAGATAAATAGAATATAGAATAAAACCAAATAAACCACAAATTCACATGTTTTTGGGTGAAAAAATCAATAAAATTGATAGAATTTTACCAGACTTACAAAATGTATGCAATGAGGGAATGCTAAAAACAAATCAGAAATCAAAGTGGGAACACTATTAGCACCTTAAAGAAATAACAATTATTGCAAGAAAATACTATGAACAGTTGTACTTAAATATCTGGATAATCTAGATGGAAAGGATTCATTTGTGGAAACATGTAAATTATCAAAATTGGTTCAAGATGAAATGGAACATTTCACCAGATCTTTAACAGAACATTGAATAGGTAATCAAAAACTCCCAACAAGGCAGGCCACAGTGGCTCACTGGCAGAGTTCTTGCCTGCCATGTGGGAGACCCGGGTTTGATTCCCAGTGCCTGCCCAACTTAAAAAAAAACTCTCAACAAAGAAAAGTACAGGAACAATCAGATTCACTGATGAAATGTACAAAACATTCAGAGAAACTTAACACGAACTCCTGTCAAATTCTTCCAAAAAATTGAATAACAGAATAATTCCTAAATGATTCTTATATATCAGCACTACATTGATACCAAGCCTGATAAATACATCACAACTAAACTATAAACTAATGTTCTGAATGATTATGGTTACAAAAATCCTCAGCAAAATAGAAGCAAAATAAATCAAACAGCATATTAAAATTAGTTTACAAAATGAACAGGATTTGTGTATTTGAAGAATGGAAGGGTAATTCAATGTGTCAAATTCAACAGATATAATATGCCACATTAATAGAATGATGAGAAAAATTATTATCTTAACTGAACTGGAAGTAACTTGAAAAAATTCACCACCTTTCATGATTAGAACACACTAAAAAAAGTACAGATGTTCACTTCTTCGAAAGGATGAAGGACATTTATGAAAAACATACACTACCATCTTAACTGATTGTAAGAGCTTGAAGTCCCTCCCACTAAAATCAGGAGCAAGACAAGGATGCTATTTTGATCAACACTGTTCAACATCATATGGAAGACTAGCCAAAGCAATTGGAAAGAAAATAGTAATATATCATCCAAATCGGAAAGTGTATTAGTCATGGTTCTCTGCAGAAACAACCAACAGGACAGATCTTTAAATATGAGATTTATAAAGGTGTCTAATGCAACCATGGAAATGGAAGAGTCCACAATCTGCAGGGCAGGCTGTGAAGCTGTTGGCTCTGATGAAGGATCTGGATGAACTCCATAGGAGAGGATCACTGGCTGAAGAATCAGTTAAAGACTTTCTCTTCTTCCTTAAAGGACTTCAACTGATTGAATTATCTCATTGTGGGAGACACTTTAGCTGGTTGCAGATGTAATCAGCTGCAGATGCAATCAACTGACTGATGATTTAATAATCCAGCTTTCCAGTATATCAGCCAGCCACAAAATATCCTTTCAGCAATGGTCAGGGAGTGCTTACCTGACTAGAGAACTGGGCACATCACCTGGCCAAGTTGACACCAGTACCTGACCATCACAGAAAGGAAAAAATAAAATTAACTTTAATTGCAGATGATTTGATCCTACAGATAGCTAATACCAAAGAATGTACCAGAAAGCTACTGATTTAGAAAACACTCAGAGTATAAAATTAACATTCAAAAATTAAACAGGCCATTTTGAAACAATTCAATTTACAATAGTATTTATAAGAAGAAAAATATCTTAGAGTAACCTTAGGCAGTTGGGTGAAAGATTTTTGCATGGAAACCACCACCCCAAAAACAAACTGCTGAAAGAAACAAAAGAAGATGTAAATAATGGAATTATATTAGGATTGGAAGACCTAATGTTGTTAATATGAGAGTACTTCCCAAATTCAATCCCTATCAATATTATAAGAGATATTTTTCAGATATTAAGATGCTATGAAATTATGTAACCCCATACAGCCAAAATCAACTTGAAAAAATGTTGTAGGACTCATACTCCCTGATTTCAAAACTTAATGATACACTAATAAAACAGTGAAGTATTGGCATAAAGATGTACCTCTAAGTCAACTGAATAGAATTGAGAGTCCAGAAATAAGGCCAGTTGATTTTTTTTTGCATGGGCAGGCACTGGGAATTGAACCCAGGTCACCAGCATGATAGGTGAGAACACTGCCACTGAACCACCATTGCTTCAGTGGTTCCAAGCCAGTTGATTTTTGACAAAGGGTGCTAGGTCCATTCAATGGAGAAAATATTCTCTTCAACAAATTGTGCTGGGAAAACTAGATATTCAAGTTAAAAAGAATGAAGTTGGCCTTATCTGTGACATTATATACAAAAACACTAACTCAAAAAAGGACAATGACCTAAATATAAAAGCTAAAATAATAAAATTCTTCAAATAAAGCCTAGGGGAAATTTCAAGGCTTATTATTTGGCAATAGATTCTTAGATATGGCACTAAAAGAACAGGGGACAAAGAAAATATGGATAAATTGGACTTCCTTGAAACAAAAACCTTTTATGTATCAAAAGACATTAGCAAGAAATTGAAAAGACCGTCCACAAAGTGATTAAAATATTTGGAAACATATCCAATAAAAGTTTAATATCCAGAATACATAAAGAACACCAACAACTCGAAAAATAAAGACAACTCAATTTATAAATGAGCAATGGATTTGATTAGACATTCATTCAAAGAAGATATACACATGAATAATAAATCTGCACAGCTGCTCAGCATCATTAATAACTAGGGAAATGCTTATCACAACCACAATGAGAAATCAATTCACACCTACTAGGATTTCCGTTACTAAAATAATAATAATGATGATGATGATGATGATGATGATGATTATTATACAATAATAAGAAAATAAATGTTGGTAGAGTTGCAGAGACACTAGAACCCTTGTAAAATGTTGATGGGAATTGTGATGGTTTGAAGTTGTATATACCCTAGATACAATCAAGCTCCAAAAAAGATTACCTAATCCATTCCTGTGAGTTTAGACCCATTATGTGGATCCATTTTAAGTAAGATCTTTTGGTGAGTAGAACCTTAAGTTGAGATGTGGCCCATTCATTCAGGCTGTGTCTTAATTCTCTTATTGGAGTCCTTTATAACAGGATAAAAGACACAGAAAACAAAGAGAAACTGAGAGAGAAAAGCCAGAGGCAGAAGGTAATGAAACCCAGGAGATAAGGACCAGCAGACACTATTATGTACCTTCATTGCTGCCTTCTGGAAGAAGCCCTGTTGCTTCCCTGATTTAGATTTCTTTCACAGCCTCAGAACTGTAAACTTAAGTAAATTAATAAATCCCCATTGTAAAGGCCAACCCACTTCTGTATATTACATTTCATCAACTTTAGGAAACAAAATTTTTTGTTCTGTTTAGGAAACAGAATTGTTTTGTTTAGGAAACAAAAACAGAATATAAAATGTTTAGCAGTTCCTCAATAAGTTAAGTATTGAATTAGTATATGACCATGAAATTCTACTTTGGAGTATACACAAAAAAATGGAAATGATGGGATATGCTTGGAATTTTTTCTTTCAAAAAACTTTAGAACAAGATTGGCAATTTCCTCAGGACAGCTGATGGAAATTTTAATATGATTTTGTTGTATCAATAGAAAATTGACTTAAAACATTAAATCATTTTCTATGTGTATGGAATGTATAAATAGGTATACAAATTTATTTCTCATATTTAGGTTTTGATGGTAATTAAAATATATCTTTCAATCCCAAGAGGAGGGCAGTGAAAACTGAGAAAAGTTAAAAGAGAAATGTAATCAACCCCCCTGTTTCTTAGTGATAAAAACCATGTGAAGCTGAGGTTTGGCCATGACTCATGTCTCAGAAGACATATGCAGGGGTAGAATTTGGTCATAATAGATTTGAGGTAAGTTAACCTACAGGATATTTTTAAGGAGCATTTTGGAAAATTAGGATCATAAACAGTCAATATAAATAAGTGAATCAAATGTCAATATAATGCATTATTATTTCCAAGAAAATAATAACATAAGCAAGAAATTTTACAAAGACAAACTTAACAATAATACTATTTTGATAAAGATGTAAACAATTAATTTAACTTGTGATATAATAGTTTTGGAATATTGTGGGGTTCAGAAGTTGATAGATATTTTGTGGGAGTGCCTTCTTTGGCAACAAGTTGAATAAAAATTCGGAAATAGAAAATTTGTACATGAACTTGCACAATCAACATCTCTAGATATATATGAGTAGAAGTAAATAATGAGAAAGAGTTACCTTCAAAAAATGGGAATGAAAATGTGAACAGGCAGCACATTGTAGCTTGTCACCCTAAGCTTGGCTATATTATTCAGTATTTTAAGCTAAGATCACTTCATTTTGAGCCAGTAAAGAAAGCAAGTTAACACTTTTGGGAAATGAGTGGCTTAGAACATAAGAGTCAGGAACTTCAAATCTTAAAATGTAGAAAAAAGATAACCTTTGCTGGCAATGTCTGTTCTCTCTTTTCTGCAGAGATGTATTTGTTTATGAGCTGAGTAAGGCAGGGGTAGTATGGAATTTTTTTGGCACAGATTTCATTCATGGTGTTGAATCTAAAAGGCAGTTCAGAACCAGTGTTTCTCATCTTTATGTGGGCCTATATTTTCCTAGAGTTCTTGTTAGAATGAGGACCTTCATTCCACATTGCTCTGATGAAGCCTTTGATTGCACTTTGCTGCTGAGCTCCCAGTATTAATTGATGTTGCTGGCCCATGGCCCTTCACTGTGAATAGCAAGGTCCTAAGGCAGGACTATGCTGATTAGAGAATGGGTTCCCCAAAACTGATACCTATTGGTATCACCTGAGGACATTTTAAAACAGTGAAGGCAAAGAGCAAAACAAGAAGAATTAAATCAGAATCTAATCAGAATTTTTACTCCCCCCAGATAATTTCAAAGTGCAGAGGGGAGTGATAACCACTACCTTAGATTTTGTGATTCAACATGAGAAACATCTATCTTTGCAAATGTGGGGGTAGCACAAGCACAAAATTTCCATATATTTTAATGAAATAAAGCTACTTTTCTTTTCTGTACTCTTCAATTTTTTCTGTTTTCAATGTTTAAATGATGGAGGAAGACATCAGAAACCCAACATTTTGCTGGGCCTGGAAATACAAGTCTTAAAAAGACATAAACAATTGCTCTTTTCCCTCAAAGGTTTGTTTTTCTCACATTTATTTTTTCCAATAAATTTATACAATAATATTCAGACAAAATAAAACTAAAATTGGGGAATTGTAAACAGGAAAATTGTTCATTTCCACTCAAAGGTTTTAATTTTGATTGAGGACATGATAAAATTATCAAGTACATTTTTGGATGCCTTAAATTTTTATTTTCTCCCTGTAAAACAAGAAAAAATAAATAAATAATTGGCTTCCTGTTTTCTTTCAGAATTTTTAGTATCATTAACCTGTCTTGGAGAGTACTATGTGGCTTCTACTCTACCACTTCTATTTTGATTTTCCTTTTTGGTAATATGACCATCTTTCATCCCATCATTTATATCCATATAAATTTTCATATTTGGTAATTTTACCTTAGTTTTAATTCCAGGTTTCCTGTAGAAAATTCTAGGTCTTTTTCCATAAAGTGTAAGCCTGATTCCCTCCCTTCTCCAGGAACTATGTATTTCTTGGTTTTAAGAATTCCTTCAAAAATATTTGCTGAATAAATAAGGGATTATGCACTTTCAGAATGTGAAATATCTCTTTATTCTTCAGCATTTTATGAGGGTTTAAAATTGCATCTGGCAAATCCATTCAGAGCATCTGAGTCCTGATAAGGTTAGGTATATGTGTAATGTAGGTGTGTCTCCTGGAATGTGGCACTGATACATTTATTAACTGTTTTTTTCCCCTATATAAATGTGAGAAAAAATAGAGGAGGCATTTGACAAGAGAAGGCAGTGCTGGACAGTTCATCTTTGGAAAAGGGCAAGCTTTCCTGTGAAACCAGCTCCAGAGTCTAGTTGGAATCTCTATCTTCTACAATTTCAGATCTGGTAAGTAAACCATAAAATCAGATGTTCTTAGATTTTTTTCTGTGACAGAAATACTTAAAATCTTTAAATTTTATTAGTGTGTACTTTTATTTCAGCATTTACTTTATCTCTCTTGTACAATTCAAAGAAGTGCATTTAAATTTCTGTCCTAACATCTCACTGCTCCTCAATACCCTCCATTTAGGTTTACACATTTTTCACTTAATAGTTGTTAATATTGATAGCCAAGGTTTCTAAATATCTCTAAATCTACTGAATATTTCTTCATCCTACATGATCCCTCAACAAATTCAACAGTTTCCTCTACAAGTCATCCTTCTCTAGGTTATAACAATCTTTTGGGTTTCTTTCCATTTCTCTGGTCATCTTTCTTGATATTTGAAGAATCTCCCTCAAACATTAAATGTGTAAATCCTCAGGAGTCAGTCCCCACCATTCCCTTCCTTCTCCCTCTCTCCTCCCTACCTAAGCAATCTCTTTCAGTCTTTTAGTATAGCAACTGTTCAGAAACACAGTGCTGCATTCTGTATCACACAACTGAGCCACAGATTGGAAGCAAAATTTCCCACCAAGTTATCTGAGAAGTGTGTCATCAGCTACTCTCATGGACTTTTGCCCAAATTGCTCTTCTGTAAAAATCTGAACCATAAAGAGTGGCCTTAAATGCCACACCAGGGCTTAAAACCTGGAATGATTCTCTTGGTGCCTATATCTTCTTTTCTCCTTGGACAATTGCCTGTAATTAAACAGCAGCCTAATCAAATTATCAATAAATGTTCCCCTCTCTATTTGGAATATTCTTACTTCTTCTCCCTCTACCCCTTTATTATCCATTGCTGATTTTTAGCCTATTTCCTGGTTATTAGCATTCTGAAAAATTTTAAATAATGCTTCCTTATGCAAGTCTTCTCTACACTGTCCAAAACCAAATATAAAGTAAGTTCTCTGCTAAGAACTTCTCTATTAGGCTTATGTACTACTGCTAAGAACTTCTCTATTAGGCTTATGTACTAAAATGTTGCATTGTAATCATGGTTTTCATTAGATTTTTATGTATTGAGGGCAGAAATAAAAAAAAACACAACAATTGCCTGCTCAGGCTTTTGGCAAAAAGCCTGATATATCATTAAAACATAATTATATTTTAAAAATAAATAAGCAATTGAGTTTGTTTATATCCTTCTTTCCTGAACTCCCCATTTTCACTGCCAAACTACTAAAACAGGAAATTGTCATTTAATTCTTAAAAATCTAACAGATCTCCTTCTTAATTATTTCACCATTCTATAAAGACTCTTTCACAAATATATATGATGATATTCTTTGCTCCTTAACATTTTTCAGTGGGTTTCTGCCAGTATTAGAAAGACATTTGTATTTACCACACATTCAAGTCCTGAAATCCAGCTGGCTGTCCCCTCTGGTTCAGGCCACTCAACTGCCATCATATCTGCTCTCACTTCCTGAAATCACAATAGTTTCTGTTATATCTCTGGGATACTTTCATACTCTTCAGCACAAAAAGAAAATCACAAATTATTTCTAATCTCCAAAAAGGTTTCAAAGACTTTTCCAAGCCAATATTTTTAACGTCTGAAATAAATACAGCTAAATGAGATATATTTTCCAAGAGAGCTTTCTCATCTCCATAAATCAAGTCTTGATACTAAAAATCCTATTCATTAAAGACTAGCTAAATCCATCTTACTTTTAGGAAAACCAATAATGAAATTACTTAATTTATTTTGGTGATCACTAATCTCTTTAAGGTTTTAGTGTCTCACAATCCTTATAACACCATGTAAATCTTATTTGAG
>PVIY010050205.1:0-16319 GCA_004026745.1 Myrmecophaga tridactyla
ATCTTTCCTGTTGTTTTCTCTATTTCATTGATTTCTTCTCAAACTAAAATTTTCCCTTTTCTCATTTCTTTGCATTTAGTCTGTTGCTCTTCTAAAATCTGAGTTGAAAATTTAGTTCATTTGTTTTTACTTTCTTATTTTCTGAAAAATGTATTTAAAATTCTCACAAATTTTAACCTGTATTCTCACTGACTTTCAGATCTAAATATTGTAGAATTTCCCTTGTGATTAATTGATTACATTTTTGTTTGTTAATATTGTCTCTATAATCTTGATTCTTTGGGGTTTATTAAAGTTTTCCTATTCCTTAGCAAGTAGTTGATTTTGGTGAATATTAGAAGGAAAATGTATGTTCTTTGTTGGATGTAAATGCCTCTAATCATTGGGGTTTATTAATTGTGAGATTTAAATCTTACATATCTTTGTTAATTTTCATCTGTCATTCTGAGCAGGGTTTCTTAAACTTTCCAATTTCAATTGTTGATTAATTTATTTTACCCCATAGTTTGATCGTAATACTATATGCATTTTTACAGTTTTAGTTTGGGCCCCTTGCAGGAAGTCTAGGGAGTGGAAAGGAGGATGTTCCTCAGAGTAGAAAGTATCTATATTATGCTGTGAGCTTGGTTCCTCCTGCCTCAACACCTTGTTACCTTCACCCCACCCAATCACTCAGCCAACAAAGGTTACTCAACCCAAGTAACTCTGCTGCTCTGGGAACCTCTTTGTGTCTTCACTTTATAGTAGGAGGGAATTCTCTGGTGCCACGCTGAGAAGCTATTGACATTTTTCTGCCTTAGTAGTGGTGGCACAGCAGACAATGTCCCACCCTGGCAAATAAGGGACAAAGAAACTAGGATGCTTCATGCCAGTCTTTCCTCTCTTTATGGGTGTCCAGCCTCTTCCATTCTGGACTGCTGTTTGCTACCCACTCTGGAACCCAGCCACCTGAAGGGTGTCCCTGTTTCTATATTATTTCCAAGACCTTTCAAATGGCTTTTCCTTGGGACATCTTTGAGGTAGGGGGTGGGGAGGGATTGTGCAAGTTCACACAATCTTGCCAGGCTTCCCAAATCAGAAGTTTTCATACCCTAAATATAAATTGAGCCAGAATGTTGGAAGCTTAGCCGTCCATTTTAAATGGCATAGAAGGTATAAGACTAAAACACAAATTTTCTTTTCAACCTGAAGATTTGAGATTTTAAGGTAACATATGGCATTTTCGCAGTTGTGTAATGGATGTGCTTTAACATTTTTGCTCCATACAAATTTTCAGAAGCCTAAAATTAGCATTTCTTGAAAAAATATTTGCGTATCCTTTGTCATAGGAAATACATTGTGTTAAGTCTGAATCTCAAGAAAAGCATGCTGTCTCTACGAAGGTACACACACAGACGCACATATGTTATTTCTTCCTTCCATTTGACCCCATTGGGAATGGTTTCCTCTCCTTCCCACCTGTCTTGAATTGTGGCTCTCCCTGTTTCAGGAAAGAAACAGGCTGTGAGCAAAGGGTCAATAATCTGCTGCTTTTAATTGTGATGCTGGCACTTCCGTTCATTGAGAGTTCACTGTGATCATTATGGTCAGTATTTTATTGAAGTGAAAAAACAGTCAAATTTTGATTTTAAAAAAACAAACAAAATAATGGGTGGCCAATGAGGAATAAGAGCCAAATAACACCTGGCTAAAGAAGGCCACGGAGGTGAAAACCACACGCTGAAAAGTGGCACTTAAAGTAATGTTTCAGAACCCCAATGGACTGTTTGCTTTGATTTCTATCCTTTAAACCGAACTGAGGCGCAGACAAAACTGAAGGGAACTGAATACTTCAGTCTGGTTCTGAGCAGACTCAGCCTGGGTGTTGAGGGTGCGTTGCCATGGGGCAGACCGACTTCCTTTTTTGGCTGAACGCCACTCACCTGCTGTGGTACAGATCAGCCTTTGTTTGGATTTTCAGCGATTCTCTTACCGCCTGCACGTTTCTGTGCTAGAAATGGCCGAGTGCATTAGAGCCAAACGTGCGTCACAGGGGGAGAAACCGCCTCTGATGGCAGGATCCATCTGAATTGGACTCGGAGTCGAGAGTTTTAGCATCATTTGTACAAAAACAATAAAAACCAGGAGCCATATTCAGTTAGATGGACGAAGAAATGCCCATTAATATTCTAGTAAATGCTGCAAAAGATGAATTGTACAGAAAGTGGTATTTGGGCGGGCCACAGTGTCTCAGCAGGCAGAGTTCTCATCTGCTATGCTGGAGACCCAGGTTCGTTTCCCTGTGCCTGCCCATGCAAAAAAAAGTGATATTTGTTTTTAACACTTCCTAAAGGCTGCCTATTACTTCTTAGTGGGCTCCCTGCCTCTACGCCCCTGACAGGTCATTCTACATATGGGCAGCTACAGAACCGTAATTCAGACGATGTCAGTGACCAGTTCGTAATCACTCTCTCGTGTTTCCAATATTGTCAGAGTAAAATCTGAGCTCCTTATTGTGGTTTAAAATATTCTACAAGGTCTGGTCTGGCCTCACTTTCTGACCTCATTTTGAACCACTGTCCTCCCCATGCACTTTTTTCCAGCCACACCGATCTTATTCATGTCTCTCTAACATACCAAGTTTGTTCCTGCCTCAGTTTACAGTTTACACTAGCTGTTCTGTTTGTCCAGAATTCTCTCCTTTCCTGCTCTTTCTGTGGCTTTCTCTGTCCTGTTCTGTTTTCAGCCTACATGTCGCCACCCCAAAGGCCTGCTGTGACCCTTCGTTACCCTATTTAAATTTGTCTCTAAAGTAGATAATTAAACTCTGCTTATTGCTTGACTCATCATCAGATTGGGAGATAAATGCGATCTTTTCTGCTTGGACTATAAACTATCGGTAAATATTTAGTGACTGAAGAGCTTCAAAGGCTATCATTTTGCTGCTGTTTTTCTTGTTCTTATGAAATTTCACATGAGAGAAAAAAAGGTAGGGAGCCAGCAGAGTTCTAGTTATATAATAACGTAGGTCCTGCTTCTCCTTGTTAAATAGATATTGAGCATTTTATGCAGGACACTTTGATTTTCAACTAGTATCCTATGGAAACTATAGAAAATTCTAAGAATCCTTAAGTATTAATGCTAGGAAGAAAATTTAAAAATGCCTATTAGCCTTCTTTGCTTTAAAATGAAGGAAACAGACACAGAGATGCTAAGTGACTTGTCCAGTATTGCAACTGATTTATATCAAAGCCAGGAGCAGATATACATTAATGAACGATGATTATATATTCAGGGTAAAGTTTGACAAGAGTTAACTTTGACCAGGCTTTAGAGATTATCCAGAAAGGCTTGAGGGGCTTTCAGTTTAAGATGACAAAGCCCACAAATTCCCGTTGAAATGGCAGTAGATAGTTTTTAAATAATAAATTCATGTAAACACTGCAGAGTAAGACCTAGTGGAATCAGTGGACAAGCAATTTGGAAGAATTTCTGCAAAACAGAAAACAGATGGGAGTGGGTTGGCAGAGGAACTGCAGAGGAAATCATTGCCCAAAATGCCGGATGCAGGTGCAGCTCACCCCAAGAGAGCCCAGAAGGGCTCCCAGCCACAAAGACCCTGAGCAGAAGGGGGCCAAGGGGACCTCACAGCGTGCACTGGGCTAACCCCCACAGCTAAGGAGACCTGGCCATAAGAGATTTGCCTTTCGGCTGATGCTTGAGAACTTTTTCTAAAGAAAGTGCTTATTCTTACTTAGTTAGAGTACCTAGTAAAAGTACTTCCACGACAGATTTAGAAGGGGGTAGAAAAGAATAGGATAGACGTTTCCATCCAAGAATAAGTGTTCAGAGTACACTTCCATTATCAAACTAAAACCTTCCTCATTCTATTAATTGGGGTTTATGAACCTATGAACCTATACACACATGTCACACAGTAGAATCTGACAATCTGATTTGACTACATATTAGAATCACCTGTAGGGCTTAAAATATACTGCTTGCCTGGGCTCCACCCCTGATTTAACTCACTCTAGGGTGAGACCTGAGCATCTGTAGTGTTAAAAATATACTGATAATGCTAATAAATAATCAAGGCTGAGAACCAGCTCCTTTTCTAATAGGAAACTCCCCTATTAGAGAAATACCTGCTCAGCTGCACAGAAGCTTTCTTATCAGTCACGTCCTTCATTCACAGGTAAGACTCACGGTCATGATCCACTGGCATTGATAAATTTAATTTTATGAAAATTACACCTCAATAAATTTTATTTTTATGTTGGGGAAATTATTTTGGACTTAGACCTCGATGCCCACAGTGATGGTTTGAAGCTGTATGTACCCCAGAAAGAGTATGTTCTTAAAATTCATCCATTCCTGTGGGCATGGATCTTTGTGTGAGGCTACTTAAGTTAAGGTTTGACCCACCTCACTCAGGATGGGTCTTAATCTTCTAACTGGAGTCCTTTATAAATGGGATGGAGAGAGAGACAGAGAGAAAGAGAGAGAGAGAGAGCAAGCCACAGAAGCAAGAAGCTGAAAGCAAGAAAACTTGGAAGTGAAGGGAGAACCAGCATATGCTATCCTGTGCCTTGCTGTGTGTCAAGAGGAGCCAAGGATTTCTGGCAGCCAGTCTTCAGGAAGAAACCATCATCTTGAGGATGCCTTGATTTGGACATTTCCATGGCCTCAAACCTGTACGCTTGTAAGCAAATAAATTCCCATTGTTAAAAGCAAATCCATTGTATAGTTAGGAGCTTAGCAAACTAAAATACCCACCCAAACTATTTTCATATGGAAGAGAGAATCAAGGTATTTCCTGACATGCAGACTCTGAAAGTTTACTCCTCATGTAAAAAAGTCTCAAGGAGGTAATCTGACAAAACAAAAGTAAATTCAAAGAAAACAGTGGAATGAAATATAAGAAAGAGTGGTAGTTGAATATGACCTATAAAAAAGAAATTGCTAATATATTTGTTGGATCTTGATGCTTAAGGCTTATCCTGTTGAGTGGTAAATTTAGTGATATGGAATTGTAATTCCTTTTCTTTGGGTGTAATCACCCTAGTTATTTCTGTAGTAAATAATATTTACATAATTAATTATAATACTATGAATACTATAAATATACATTTTAAGTGAAAAATCCTAATACCTCTTGGAAAGATCATAAGTGGTATGTACCTTGAAACTGAAAGTAATGTGATAGATTGGGAATTGGAAAGGAAATAGGTAGTAATGAAAATGTACTAAATTCCTTAAAATTAATAATTCAAAAAATAGTTGCAAAGTCTGATGTGGGGGTTAAACAATTTAATGTGTCTACAATGTTGACAGTTGCTGGTACATCTATTAATTATCATTCCTTTCCCCTTGGGGCGAAGAGTCTAGAGTTCAGAACATGCAGATCTATTACAAGTAAGGATAAACTATATACTCACTGCCTACATATTCCTTTCTCATTAAATTTTATGATTGTTGCTCTTGTTTTATCATTGTATCATTATAAGTTCCACCTGTTTCATTGATGCTCTGAGCATATCACCACCAGTTTCCTTTATCTCTTCATTCTGAAATGATTTAGTTGTCTAGATTTTCAATTTTCAAAGTGTGGAAATTAGACTCTACAATATTACTTCTCCCTATGTAATTCTCTGAACTATTATCAATCAAAGAGGAAGTTATATACAGCAATCCTAAATAAAAAGAAATTAAGAAAGAAAAACAAAGAAATAATTACAAAATGGTTGATTTAAGTAGATCCTGGTAACCACAATAATTAAAAAAAAAAACAAAATAAGAGTAGGTAGAGCGAAGAATTTTTTTAAAGCCTTATGCTGATTAAACTCATAGTCTTTCTCAGTCATGTGATTACCCACATGCTAAATTAAATGTGCATTGTAATGCTTTTATAAGATAGTCCAAATAATTTAATGTTCAACATAAAGACATAAATATAGGCATGACATATGTACACATACATACATGTCCATATATGTTTACATTTAATGTTCTATCCTTCCATCCGTTCATTGGCACATTGGAAAAATACTTCATGATTAAATAAGCAAACTAGTAACAGTGGTGATTTCTTGGTGGGTGCATAGTTCCTGGAAGATTGTTTTCTTTACTTTTACGTTTATTTTCTAAATCGTCCACAACAAGCTTAAATTTCTTTCCACATAAGAAAAGAACGAAAGCAAAACGTCCTTGTTTGCTGTTATGGATTGGATCACGTCCCCCACAAAGATATGTTCAAAGTCCTGACTCTTGCTCCTGTAGAAGTGAATGCATTTGTAAAGAGGACTTTTGAAGATGTTCCTGGTGAAGGTGAATCAGAGTGGGCCCAAATCCAGTATAATTGGAGCCCTTATAGGCAGGGGACATTTGGACACGTAGTAGGAGACAGAAGGAGATAGAAGGACAGCTGCGTTGCAGAGACAGAAATGGAGTTATAGATTGCTGCCTAAGCCACTACAAACTTCAGTCAAAGGATGGCCCTGACACCTTGATTTTAGACTTCCAGCCTCCAAAATTGAGACAGTAAATCTCCATCATTTAAAGCAGTTAGTGTGTTTACAGCAGTCCTGGCAAACATTTGCTTTTTCAAAGATAAAGAAACATCAGTCTAAGTGCAGTGCTTTAGCCCCATGGTCTCTTGGTTCCATTTTGTTTGGGGGGTGTGGAGGGGGTGAGGAAGGTCTGGTGAAGTTGTACCCCTCTTCTGGGCCCTGTGGCAGGGAAAAGGCATAGCACCTTGATAAGCTATGTGTTAGCTACTATATATGCATGAATTGGTGGCCAATGGATTTTTGAGAGAAAAGAAGTAAATACATGTTAAAAAAAAAAAAAAAACAGAAGGGATGCTCTAGTCTTTTAGTTTAGCAGTGCCTAATGCAACATTGCCAACAGTCAATGGGGGCCCTTTCCTGAAATTCACATGCATCTGACTCAAGCAAAGTGACTCTTAAATTAACTCCGAAAGCAAGTGAAATGTTTGCTGACAACTTGCTAAAGTAGTGTCTTACTGGTGTCTGACACTGATCAAAAGCTAAATGCTTGCTTCCTGGCAATACATTCAGTGCATCAGTCTTCTTGTATGCTGCAGTCCTGAGATCTTGGAGGGCCTTTGGTTGCAGAGCCAGTGTTTGGATCTAAGCTCTGGGATCACAGCTTTCTCGAGGCCTTCAGCCTACCCTCAGGCATCACAAACCTCAGTTTCCACAATTAATCAGTCTGCACTGGATAAGTTTTCCTGGTTTCACTATAAAAATTTAAATGCAGGAACTTTCTGAGCCTGTTAAAGCCAATCACTAAAATGCATTTCTTTTAAGAAACTAACTCAAGGCACATGCCTTGATAATAAGAATCCTACAAAGACCACCCCAAACACTGGGGTACTCTTCTTAGTGAAAGGAGTTGGCTTTGGTAAGAATAGAAAACCAAAGAAGAGCAAATTAGATGGGTCATTAGTTTTCTTTCATGGCAGACAAAACCAAAATCACTTTTCTGACGAATAAGGTCAACTACCTGAAACCAAAGAGATTAAGGAAATAAGAGAGCGTTTCTAAAGCAAGAGAAGAGTCTTCAGGGGACTTGCTTGTGAGTTAGTATATCTAACCTTTCAGGAAATAGAAATGAATAAAAAGATTTGTAACTTGGCTCACCTGGCTTGGGGAACAAAGGAAGTGTTTATAAATTTTGTTAAAAAGTCCTCTTTTGTGACATTTAATCCTACAATGAATGGACCTTAGGGAAGAAAAAAATGTTTTGGTACTAGCCAGCAACATACTGTAACCATGCTTCTTTCAATTTTCTAAAAGAAGGTTAATGATAAAGAAAATTCTAGTCTTAAACCTTCACTGAATTGACAGATAAGGATTTATATGGAATCCATTTCATTTCAAATCTGCAAAAGATATTTCCCTGTCAACCATAGTGCAAACTATTTCCTGCTTCCTGTATTCTAGGATCATTTAGGAAATATTTAGAGCAGAAAATAAGTCATGGTATTAACTCATGAAAATTAATACAACATTTGTACATAGTTAAATTGATTAATTGATCATTTATTCAGTGAAATAAAGCAAGGAGTGAATACCAATTAGTGATTTCCAAATGAAACAGAGCATGAGATAGAGTTTGGAAAAAGCCAAAATATAAAACCAAAAGAGTGCCTTAGTAGGGAAGAATGGGTATTGGCAGATTAACCACAGAATGAATGTCACCAAATATTTTACATCATTTGACTTTTTAATATTCACATACAGCCCAAACATCAAACCCCTAGATATAAATCTAATGGCCCCTTCTTTCTCTTGCCTATATCCTTAAATGCTAAATGCCTTCACTAGTAAGATTTCTATCAGACAAATAAATAGAAATGGGTTTGAAACCACAGTTTCTGGTATGGACTACATCAGGGCTGAATATATTTCCTACTGCCAATCACTTTAATTGTAGGATTATAGAAAAAATCAGAAAGCATCCACTGATGTCCCCAAAGCATCTTGTTTTGGAAAATGCTAAACCATGTGCTCTATGAATCCACTCATCTCGCTCTATAGAAACTTAGAGTTGTTGTGTTTCTCTCTTAACAAGTATCAAACACTACTCGTTGGAAAGTATGAATTATTTTTATACTTGTAAAGTTTCATTGCTCTCTTGGTGTAGCCACAATATTTTAGTTGGCCCAACACACATTTATTAAGTACTTCTGTTTTCTGGGTGCTAGGTATACACAAATGATTGTGATCTAGTCTTTGCTGTCAAGCAGTTTCAGGGGAGACAGAAGTGCAAATAAACAAGGGCAGTAGAGTGATGGGAGTTCCTCTATGGAGCAGAAATGGGCTGTGTTCTAGCAGCCAGCAGAGTTCATGGAATAATGTTGGATTCTTAGTAAGGTGAAGGAATAAAGCATCATCAGACTATGTGTAAGAAGTAGTGATGGCACAAAGGGGAGAGCGAATCAGTTGTTGGCGAGACAAGAGGATTTGAACCTGGAGCAAAGTTTTGAAAAATGTGTGGCTTGCAGAGAGGCAGAGCAGGTGAGAGGATTCGAGTTAATGACAAGAGTATGTACGCCAAGTCCCAAAAGGTTGAAATAGCATGCTTGGTTCAGGGAAGTAGGATAGTTCTCTTTTCCTGGAAAGTAAGGTGTCAGTGATGGAACATAAAATTGGGGGGATGGGAAGGAACCAGATCAGGTAGGGCTTGCTAAGGTGTCTTCTAGCTCCTTGAAGAGGAGTATCTTGGTCAGAGTTACATTTTAGAAAGATCTCTCCATGTGGAGGGTAGATTGGTAGCCAGGAGAATGGTTAGAAGGTCATAACTAAAACCCAGTGAGAAGTGATATGGGTGTAAGCACTCTAAACTAAAGCAGTCACAGATAACAGGATGGATTTGAGAATGATTTGGAAAGTAGAAATTGAGGAGTGGGGTGGGTATGAAGGGTATAGTGGGAGAGAGAAAGGAATCTTACTGACCTCTGTGTTTGGATTGGAGTGACTGTGTGAAAGGAAGGCTGGGTGCTAGAACATAGTCAGAGGAGAACGTGATGCAGCGAAGGCGAGTTCATAGATGCCTGTGAGACACTCTCAAGAAGAGACATTCAGTAAGCAGTTAGTGGACTGAGTCTGCCGCAAAATCCAGGCTGGACATAAAGAGGAGTCTTGTCCGGTGGTCATCTTGAGCGTGGGTGGCATAGCTCATGGGGGAGAATATAGAATGCGTAATGCAGACCCATTATTTCCTAGTGCCTACTGCAGTGTTTGGGGGTCGTCTGGGGATGGAGTTGATCTGACACGCATTGTTGGTAACTGTCACTGGAGACAGAAGGAGAAATTACGATGGTAAAAAATTAGGTGCTATTCAGTTATCAATTTCAGATCTAGAATTTTTTTTTCTATTGTGGGATAGGAACCCATAGAAAAAAATCCACCCAGGATCAAGTAAATGAAAAGCAGAGTAAATGATTTTTTTTTAAAGAAAATGTCTATTCATATGTCCAAATTAAGAATAGTTCCTAGAGCATAATAAGGTGCTCAGTAAGTGTTTGATGAATGAATGTCTGTGGCATTCTAAATTGTATTCAATAAACATGCAGTTAATAAAACAGATTTTGAGTTTTATTTTGTGTACCCTTAGATTGGAAGTGTGTACACTTAGAGACGAGAAGAGGGAATGAAAAATATAGTGATGGACACAAAAATCAGTAAAGAAATATAAAGGAAAAAATAACTAACATTCACAATCCAGCCACCTTAGGGTAACTGCTGCCAAAATTTCAGCATATTTTTCTGTATATATTTTACATATTTGTCATGCTGTGTATTTAATTTTGTTTACTGCTTTTTAACTTAACCTCATATGGTAAGCATTTTCCTAAGTTATCAAAACTCTTCATGAACATGATTTTTAATAATAGCACAAAGATATCCATCACCTCCCAATATTTATTTCCATATTCTCTATTCTAAACATCTAGGTATTTGTTTTCTTATTTTAGGCACTACTTCATGGAGCATCTTTGTTTACAAAGCTTTGTAAATTATTTTCTTGGGATAGATGCCACGAAATTGAGCTACCATATTAAAGGGTATGAACATTTAAAGGTTTCTGTTGCAAAACTGCTTTTGGAAGATGATACCAATTTATACTTCCATCAGCTTCGTTGTGGCAAAGCTCAGAGACACTAATTATGAAGCATGTTATAAACTGTATTTTGGATGCATCAGGAAATGAGGAATTGGCACAATATAATTAGAACTCTTTATATCATACTGTTCAGTGAATACACAGGTCAGTTCAAATTAGTATAAAGGTGACTTTATTGTAAACAATCACTTCTACATCTTTTCTTATTTAGCTTATATGCAAAAGAACCTTGAAATGGAGTTCAAAGCACATATTGTACTTTCCATATGCTTTGTGTGGTCTTGAAGCTTGGAAATGCTTTTCTCTAAAAAGAAAGAAACAAGAAATGCCTCCCTCACTGGTATGGAGGGGAAGAGGATTTGTTATATTGCTTTTGGTGCAATTAAGAAGCGTTTAGCAACAGTTGTCTATTTGGGGAGAGTGTATGGCTTCTTTAAAAAAAAAACTAGAATGTCCCATTTAGTCAAGAGCAAAGAGCTTTTAGGAGGCAGTAGCCAAGGGTTATATTACCAGCTCGATTGTTCCAGGAGGAGTGCTGCTCAGCTCCCATGGTGATAGGTGCCATGGAAATAGATATTTTGTTTGTCAGATGCATTGTAAATGCTTGGTGGAATGAGAGCAGGAGCTGCAGTGAAATTTTCATTATTGCTACATTACCCGCATACCAAGGTTTATTTAGGTTCTATTGCTAAATCTGACCTAAATTGGAAAGAGAGCTTCTATTAAAAATAAACAAATAAAAATGATCCCCAACCTATTAGACCTAAGATAAAACGAGAGCAGTTTGCCAGGGTCATGGTTATCTTTTGAGAGAACAAGCAAGTCTGTGTAGAAGCTCCAGAAAATTATACGACATTCCAGAGAACTTTAAACTTTGTCTGTGACCATAAGTGATAAGCAGAGTGTGGATAATTTAAACCCACAAATAATGCTCAGAATTTCATTAGTAGTTCAACTCCTCCCCATGGAGTGTGTTAATTTTTATAGTGACAGTGTGAAATTATTAAGAGTTATAACTAGTATTAATACTTACGGTGTGCCATCCCTTTTCACTGTTCTTTTCTGTTTAACAGTGCTAACAGGTACATACGGCTGGCACTATGAGCATGCTTAATCCATAATGGGGAAATCGAGGCATAGAGAAAAAATAAAAGGCCTTATGGTCTCAGCTGAAAAGGGGCAGAAGGGAATCTGAACTGATAAAAATGAGAGCCTCTACCCCCAGCTTTCTTTTTCTTTTTTTTTTTTTGGCCTGGGCAGGCACCAAGAATCGAACCCGGGTCTCCAGCATGGCAGGCGAGAACTCTGCCTGCTAAGCCATCATGGCCCGCCCCCCAGCTTTCTTTTACAAGCAATGATACAGTGGCAAAGACAAAATCCAGTCAAGGGTGTATGGTTACCATTAGTAACCATTTGTCTAAGATAATCAGGAGGGGGAGGAGGGCTGCGTTTTAGAGGACCTGTATATCAGAATTGCTTGAGGATCCTGCTTAAAAGGAAGATTCTTAGTTCCCCATTTTGACTCAGTAGGCCAGGATTGAAGCCCAGGAAGCTGCATTTTAAACAAGCTCCTTTGATGCTTCTGTAGCAGATAGTCTGTGAGTTTCACCATGAGAAGCCTGAGAACACCTGGCAATCTGTTCGAGTTTCACCCACACCTGTGGTCCTAAGCTTGATAGGAACAATAAGAGAGGCAGGCTGCGCTTCTGTGCCTGGGAGCTCAGCAGAGAATCTTCTGCTCGATACAAGCCTAATTTTCCTCTTGAGTTTCCAGCATGTGCTGGGGCCCAGACTGGGAATCAAACCCAGGTCTCCGGCATGGCAGGTGAGAATTCTGCCACTGAGCCACCATTGCACCAGCCGAAATGAAAAGTTGTATAACTTATTGATGGCTTCTTATTTGCTGTTAGGAAGGCCAGGCCAGAGTGCTAAAATACTTGAATTGGGCCACTTCAACATTAGCATTCAATCTTTAAGTAAAACTTTGGAGAAAAGACCCCTTTTCACATGCTCCCCCCGCCCAGCCCCATAGCCCCATCTTCTCTGTCTGATCTTTGGCAGCCTTCCAAATCAGCCCAAAGCAGGACTTGTCTCCTTGGCTTGCTTTCCCGGGCTGATGTGACACCCCTGTCCCCGTTTCTTGGCAATTGAAGCAAAACTCTTTATCCCTGGCCACAGCAGTGCTAGTCATTGTTGTAAATAGCTTTGACTAATTTATCTTCCTAAAATGCTTAGAATAGCATTTAGATGCCAAGTTAGTTGAAATGGGAAAAGAATGTTATTTTTGTAAGAAATCCTATTTTAGGGGATTGCTCTAACTTTAAAAGACAGAAATGGCCCATATGGTTTGTTAGGAAATTTCCTTGCAAAACTAGAATTCCATGTCACTGCTTTTCATGAGTGGGATAGTCATTTTCCCACTTTCTGTTAAATGAGGTCCTGGTTACTGGTGCTAGAAGGATGCTTGAGCCTGGCTAACTGCTCTGAACTGAATCAAGAGAAAGCCAACATGGGCTTCATTTCTTCCATTTAGATTTGGAAGTCAGGTTTATCTCTCCCTTTGACAGAGTAATTGCACCTGTGCCTTGTATCAACTCCTTCCTCAGAGCCACGATTTTTGGTTGTTTTTGGTTTTGTTGTATTGACTAACAATTTCCTGTGTTAATATCAATTTTTTTTTACATCTACTCTGGCCACTTAATGCAGGATTTGACCCTTTGAGCTACATTTCAAAGCATAAATCTCCCCCTCATGCCTCTTAATAAAACACCTAGATTTTCTTGTGTCTTTACTCACTGCTTTTGTCCCCAAATTATAACCACTGTTTCATTACTGACCAGAGAGCTGAGATACTATCATCCCTTGGAAAAAGATATCCTGAATAACCTACAGTGAAAATCAAATGGAGCGGTTCCCCATCTGTTGGAAGCTCAAAATCTGAGAGAAATTAAACTGATGTGACTTAAAATTCAGAGATGTGACCATGAATATATTGAATCCACATAATAAATACAGCACCTACAGAGTATATTCTTTTTAGAAGGACTGAAAGATTCGGGTTTTGGAGAAGGGGATTATGAATGCATGTAAGAAAGAGAAAGCAAGACCTAAAGAGAAGCCTGAGGTGGGGGCCAAGTGAATCCACCTCACTCACTCGGACTTCGTAGAGTTAAGGAGCGAGGGCGCATGTGTAGACCTGTGGTGATAGTGGTGCTAGGATGGGACTGATGTGTGAATAAGATCCCATCCACCTAAATTCATACCTTCTCAACAAAACCTCTTTGGGCTATGTATCTTAGAGAGCAAGCTCATCTGGGCTAGACCACTCTTCTGTGGTGTGGTGGTTATGTATCTTGTTTCATGTTTCAAATATTATTTCACTATTTTTTCAGTGCCTGAGAATAACTTGTGAAACTTGTTAACATGCAGATTTGGCTTCATTCCCAGGGACTCTGGTTTGATTAATGGGGGATGGATCCAGAAATTTTCATTTTTTAACAATGAACATTTATCTAATGCAGATAAGTCGAGCTACACTGCTCTGCATTGTGTGCTCCCTTTTACCTCCATCTTGCATACTGTTCTGCCTCCTCTTTATAAACTTGCTTTCTCTTGACACATTCACACATGTCCTCTGAAGTCGTTTCCAATCATCAATTAACTCGGCATCCACTTAATCTATGGCTTCTCTCTTGAGCTTCGCACAGAAGCTCATTAATGTGTCTTTGCATCAGACTGACATCTCTCAGGCCATAAAATGACTGGTTATTAATTGAACCTGTTCTGTAATTGCTGCTACTGCAGTTACAAACGATGATAATGATATACTCAAGGTCATTTATTTACCAAAGAAAATAAACAGTAACATCTGTTATATACACAGACCCTTCTGAGGATCAGATATACACCAAAGAAATTGATTCATTAATCCTTCCAGAGTCATGCAAAAACTACTAAAATTACTCTTTTCACATTTGAGTTGAAGACAATTGGTCATAAATGCACATTCAAACTTTATTTTTTCCAATTACTCTTGATGTAGAAGTTTCATTCTTCTCTTAACAGATATTTGTGGAGTATCTGCCATATGTCAGGCACTGTGCTGGGTGCTAATGATAGAATAATGAACTTGCTCTCCTGAGGCTTACAGTCTAGTTGGAAAGCAAGCAAAAGCAAAGAGAATTTGAGAACATACATGATAGTAGCTAATCCAGTATTGAGTAGAGAGAGGTATCAGGCATGTATCTTAGAGGATCTGAAAGTTGAGTAGGACTAAAGGTCTGAATGGGAGCTGAGTATGTTGACCCCAGATCGTGTCCTGGATGCTGGTCGCATTTAACTCAACATTCCAGCCAATACAGAAATTCTTTACTTGTGATTTGTCTCTTTAGTTTATAAACTTGGAATAGAAATGATATAATTAAAAATGACTTGTTAACTGAGCATCTTAGTTGTTGGACTTGAACTACTCTAAGTTTAAATCCAAGCTCCACGTATATGTGATGTAACTTTGGACAAGTTACTTAGCCTATTTAAATCTTAAATTCCTTGTCAGTAAAGCAGAAATAATAATCCCCAAATCCCAGGATTGTCATGAGAATTAAATGAGATAACATATGAAAAGCATTTAGTGGAGTGTTTGGAAAATAGTAAATTCTCAATAAATTTTCATGCCCTCCTAACTCCTATAGGTTTCAAGTAATTAAAATGTTTACTTAAATTAGCCTCCTAACCCCCGAATTTGCTTTCTGGCTTTCTGATTAGTACTCTAATGACTGTCTCCAAAGTCCAAAGATCTCTAGGACTTTGTACATGCTCTTCCACCTTCCCCATCCCTGTCCCCATCCCCACACATATACACATGCTCTCCCTGTGACTTAGTTTACCCATCCTTTAAGACTTGGCTTAAACTCTACTTCCTTCAGGAAACACATCCTGACCCTCTTCACGGTGTCTTGATTATCCACCTCTCTCATGTGCACCATAACTCATTTTTCTCCTTCCATCCCAGTGCCTGTCACAACTTATGTGATAATTGCATATGTCCTCCTCTGCGTGTCCCACCAGGCTATAAGGTCTCCATGCGTGACTGCTCGCCCTTTTAGGTGAACAATGTATTTAATGCATATGTACTAGCCTTATTAGGATCCCTTATCTTTTCACTCTGTGCCATTTGCAACTTTTGAAGTAGTTCTTGTTACCTCTCTCTCATATGTTTCCTCTTATTGTTCAAGTATTCTCTGTTGTTTGCATCTTTCAATTTAGAATTATTCATGTCTTGTTGTTTCCTCTGTATAGTATGGAGTTCTGAACTCCTGATTGATCTTTCAGTGTGCTGAATACAATGTGCACACACATACCCTTTTGTTTGTTTTTTCTCTGAAGGTAGTAATCTCTCTGGCATTAAAGCCAATGTTCTAAATATTTTTAGAGATTGGCAATTTTTAGCTGCCATTAAAGTATCTCTTTATCTCTCCAACAATGTTGTGTTAGTTAGATTCAGTTGTCAACTTGGCCAGGTGAGCATACCTAGTCTTGTTGCTGCGGACATAAGCCAACGGTACGTGAACCTCATCTGTTGCCAATTACATCTGCAGTTGGCTAGGAGGCGTGTCTGCTGCAATGAGTGACGTTTGGCTTAATTGGCTGGTGCTTAAATGAGAGAATGCAACGTAGCACAGCCT
>PVIY010050206.1:0-16318 GCA_004026745.1 Myrmecophaga tridactyla
TGCAATGAGTGACGTTTGACTTAATTGGCTGGTGCTTAAATGAGAGAACGCAACGTAGCACAGCCTAAGCAGCTCGGCATTCCTCATCTCAGCACTTGCAGCTCAGCCCAGGCCTTTGGAGATGGAGAAAGAAGTCACCCCGGGGAAAGTTGTTGGAACCCAGGGGCCTGGAGAGAAGACCAGCAGAGACCATCCTGTGACTTCCACGTAAGAAAGAACCTCAGTGGAAAGTTAGCTGCCTTTCCTCTGAAGAACCAACAAAATAAATCCCCTTTTATTAAAAGCCAATCCGTCTCTGGTGTGTTGCATTCTGGCAGCTAGCAAACTAGAACAATGTACTACACAAAATATAAATTTTGAACCAAATAAACATCTCTCCTTTTGGTCTCACACAAAAATTGAAATTTTTTTTGGCAAAAAACTGATTTTTAAATTTCTGTCTTTGGGTTTTTTAAAACCTTTTTTATTGCATAGTATAACATGTATACAAAGCAAAGAAATAAAAAGCAATAGTTTTCAAAGCACACTTCAACAAGTGGTTACAGGACAGATCTCAGAGTTTGTCATGGACTACTATATGATCCTCTCATATTTTTCCTTCTAGCTGCTCCAGAATATAGGAGGCTAGAGGGCTTAAATATTTTTTTTGTCACCACAGTCAACTTTTTTCCTTCTTTTTTGTGAAAAATAACATAGATACAAAAAAGTTATAAATTTCAAAGCACAGCACCGCAATTAGTTGTAGAACGTATTTCAGACTTTGACATCGGTTACAATTTCATAATTTTAAGTTTTTACTTCTAGCTGCTCTAAAATACTGGAGACTAAAAGATTTAATGATTCGGCATTCATATTCACTTGTTAAATCCTATCTTCTCTGTATAACTCCACCATCACCTTCGATCTTCCATCCCTCTCTTTAGGGATGTTTGGGCTATGGCAATTCTAAATTTTTCATATTGGAAGGGTCTGTCACTAATATAGGGTAGGGAGATGGAACATTCTGATGTTCTGGAGAGGCTGGGCTAGGTTTCAGGAGTTATCTGGACCAGGGACCCATCTGGAGGTTGTAGGTTTCTGGAAAGTTATTCTAGTGCACAGAACCCTTGTGGAATCTTATATATTGCCCTAGGTGTTATTTAAGATTGGCTGGATGGTCCTGGTTGGGGGTTGGGTGGTTATGATAGGTAACAAGTTCTCCCTGAAGCTTGCATAAAAGCAACCTCCAGAGTAGCGTCTTGACTCTATTTGAACTCTCTCTGCCACTGATACTTTAATAATTACACTTCTTTTCCTCCAAAAGTTGTTTTAAAATATGGACCATATCATCCTTTACCCTGTATTCTGATTTACCCTTTACCCTGTAAACTCATCCTATCCAGATCAGTTTCATTCATCTCTAGTCGAACTCTGATCACTTTTTCAACTTTTTAAACAGTTGCTATATGGGGTAATGCTGACTTTCATAGCTTCAGAGCTATAAGTCAGACTGACTGTCTTTTGAAACCCATTCTGCTTGTCTGTAGAGAAGTGGCTAATCTAGTCTTTTACTTGTTTCTCTGTCTTATAAACTGTTTTAAAACCTCTCATTGTGGTTCTAGCTATCAGCAAGGAGTGTGATTGGCACACTTGCCTTTTCCCTTATTCAGTTTATTTATTCTTTATACATTTACTAAATGCTGAGTGTGTTTACAAATAGTCACCCACTTAATCCTTACATGGACCTTATGAGGTAGATACTATCATTGGCTCCATTTTACAGAAAGAAACCAAAGTACAGAGAAGTTCAGGATTTGCTCAAAGTCACACCACTAGTAAGTCATAGGGCCAGGTTTTGAACCTAAGAAATCTAGTTCCAGAATCTAAGTCTAACCACTGTTTCCACTGCCCTTGCCCTTCAATTTCTTTATGCCGTCTTTCACTACTACACTTGGTTGAAACGTTCTGATTTTCGTGATGTTGTGTTTAATTTATTATACCAGCTAGAGCAGTTTCATTAGCATTTTTGGTGCTTGGTCTGGCCATGTTGAGGGGGTGATGGTGGTGGCATGAGATTTCAGCAAGGTAGGTGCACATTAAAGTCAAAGTTCTAGAAGAACCATGATGATCCTGAAGTCATCCCAGTAGATTGTGTTCCAAGATGTTTCTTCAACATGGAGTAAGATTCCTAGATTCAAATCCTGGCCCCATCACTTACTGACCCTGATCTTGCCCTTATGGCTTATCCCTTTGTTTCACAGAATCTTCATCTAGACAATGGAAATTAATAGTAGTGCCTACTTCACGGGGTTGTTGTGGGGAGGAAAGGAGACAGCACATCTAAACTGCTTAGAGCATGCCTAGCACATATAGTAATTGCTCTGTAAACCTGAGCTAGGATTATGATTATCGTGATTGCTATAACAATTTTAAGCATAACTTTGTCATGTTGAAGACCCAAGCATCAGAGAATAGGTTGTGTTTCTTTTTCAGCTGAGGCAATGCTCAGGCCAAATTTTCTAGGGAAAGTTGGCTTCTGGTGTTGGTTTATTGATAAGGGAATTGGAAGACATATGGTCATAGGTAAAGAGTGCTTCTACATTTTAATGTAAAGGGTCACTGTACTGATTTGAAACTGTTATGTACCCCAGAAAAGCCATGTCTTTTAATCCAATCTTGTGGGAGCAGACCTATTTTGGGGTGGGACCTTTTGATTAGGTTGCTTCCATAGAGATGTGATCCTGCCCATTCAAAGGTAGGTGTTTTAATGAGCTTACTGAAGTCCTATAAGAGGGAGACATTTGGGAGAAAGTATAGATGCTTAGAGACAGAAAATGCCCCAGGAAATGCTACACTAAGAGGTGAAATCCAAAGTTTGCCTTGGAGAAGCTAAGAGAGGACCCGCAGTTGCTCAGAGAAAGCAAATGCCCCAGGAGAGACCAAAACGACCCCAGGAGCCGAGAAAACCATTTTGAAACCAACCCAGAAGAGAAAAACCAGCAGATGCCGACATGTGCCTTCCCATGTGACAGAGAAACACCGGACATGATCGGCCTTTCTTGAGTGAAGGTATCCTCTTGTTGATGCCTTAATTTGGATATTTTCATGGCCTTAGAACTGTAAATTTGTAACTTAATAAATACCCCTTGTAAAAAGCCAATTCATTTCTGGTAGATTGCATTCTGGCAGCATTAGAAAACTGAAACAATCACATTCTCTGTATTAGTTAGGGTTCTCTAGAGAAACAGAATCAACAGGAAACACTCACAAATATAACATTTATAAAAGTGTCTCACATAACTGTGGGAACGTAGAGTCCAAAATCCACAGGGCAGGCTGTGAAGCTGATTATTCTGATGGAGGGTCTGGATGAACTCCACAGGAGAGGCTCACCAGCCGAAGCAGGAAGAGAACCCTCTTCTGAATCCTCCTTAAAAAGCTTCCAGTGATTAGATTAAGCAATGCTCATTGCAGAAGACATCCCCTTGGCTGATTACAAATGGAATCAGCGGTGGATGCAGCTGGAGGGCAAACCAGACAAACAGGTACCACCACTTAGCCAAGTTGACACATGAACCTGACCATGACAGTCTCCAACATGTTGATTTGGGGAATAGAAATAATATTTGAGATCAGCACACCAAAATCAGTCTCAAAAGTACCTCAAAAGGTACTCAATATATGTTACCTCCTTCTTATCTCATATAACCATACCTGCTACTTGTCATTTTTATTTTCCCCATCCCCAAATTTCAGTTTTAGTCAAGCCACAGTCACTGCTTTCTTGTTCCCACTCTAGGCCTTCACTCACATTATTTATCCTGGGTGGAATACCCTCAACTCTTCTTCCCAATCTTCCAAATTCTATCCATACTCCAAGGGTCAGGTCAAGTACGGAATCCTCTATGAAGAATTTCTGAGCCACACAAGCCCACCTAGGGGTTAAAGGGAACTGAGAACTGCCACTTTGTGCCCAGGAACTGAATATACGGCCTTCCAGAGCCCACAAGATCATTGTTCTTCCAGACAGAATAGACAACAAAGATATCAGCAGTGAACACAGCAGAGGACTTAAGCCAAGATGACTCAAAAATAGATGGCACACTCCCCCTGAAGATACCTGATTCTGGTTTGTCATGATGACCTTAAGGCTTTGGAATCAGTGCCAGTGCAGTGAGGGCAGGGAGCTTGGAAGTAGATTGGGATTGGATTAATAATACTGGATTTGTTGGAGGACTCACTGGATTGGAGTGAGTTTACTTGACATCGTCTAGAATTTATGCCATGGTTCAGGCATAAATTGAAGCCAATTCTAGAAAGAATAATTTTGCTCATGAGAATTTTGAAGACTGTGAGATTGAAATTCTGTGCCTAATACTCATCTCAAACAATAAAGCAAAAGGATGGCTGCATGTTCTTTCAGTGACATTGCCTTATGGACACACTTAAGGATTGATTCTATAGGGGACTGTGCCTTTGCTTGACTTAATCTTTATTTTTAATTAAGGCCCAGACTCTGAGAGGTTATATGATAATTTAAAGCCTTTTTTTGTCTGGTTGAGATGTAAATAATTTCTGTCTAGTAAAAAAGATAACCCCATGATACATTTTTTTGTTGCTCTGTGGGACATTAACCACCTTTGTATCTAATTGAGTAATCTTATCCCAGCATTCCTTCTTTCAGTGCCTGTATACTCTCAAGTCCTCCTTTGACTGAGCTTTACCACTCTGCTATCCTCTTTCTAATGAGATAAGTCTGGAATATGTGCTCACTTGTCTGGGATTTTAAAATTTTTAAATATTTAAAAAATTATACTTTCATAAGTCCTGGTCTGAAAGTCAGAATCTTTATGGAGAAGTATTAAGGACTTTGAGACATGATTTAAAAACTAAAACTCTGTGAAAGTCTTTGTTTTTTCTTCTAGTACTTTCAGAAGAGTCTGAGCACTTAGTTGCTAATGAAGGTGCAGACTGCGCCACTTTGATTGTTGGGGGCAGGATGACTGGAAGGATGCATTAAGAATGAGATAATGCAGAACAAGGAGGCCAATTAGTAATTCAGCAGCCTGCTGCTTTTTTTTTCTTTTAATTTGAGTTCATTTAACTTTAAAGTCTGTGTCAGTTTTGAATTTAAGATAAACGGTTACTTGACAAGTCCTTCTAACTTAAGAGAAACCCATGAAAATGAGTTAGGATAAAAATGCAGTAGCTCTTTTATTCTGCTTTCAGTCGAGCTTGGTGTTCCCACTAGGAGATGAAATGGTGGTGAAAGCTCACTGTCATCGGCTCAACTGCCTGGGTTCAAATTGTGGCTTTACCACTCCCTAGATATATTCCAATTGTTTAACCTCTCTAAGCTTTAGTTTCCTCATCTGTAAGATGGAGGTAATAATAGTGCTTCCCAACTAGAGCCCTTCTGAGGCGCTTGGCAGAGTGTTTGGCAAATGGTAAGCATCCAATAATGGCTGCTAGTAGTATTTGCGGGTGGGTAGGGAATGTGAGAATGTGTGAATTTTGCCCATTTGTACATGGCTCATGTTTAGGGTGACTTTTTAACTTCTCTCTGCCTCTTTCTCCTTCTTACCCAGTAAGGCTATGGTGAGAAATTGCTAGGTTTTTAATATTCATTTGTGTGCATGCAATAAATTTGTTGCCCTGTCTTATTTGGTGAAAAGCAAACAAACAAGCAAGCAAAAACCCACCCAAATGAGAAAGTCAGATTTTTCATTGATCTGAAGGAAAGAATCTGCTAAATACATTACTTCCCATGAGTTTATTCCTATGTTTTTTTCCTTGTGGACAACAGTGCTTGGCCCCTCTGTCCTCCCGCATGGGATTGTTGACTTTCCCTGGACCTTCAGGTTCCAGTCATTCCTACAGTGGCAGGCTGGGTGTCACCTAATGCTGAGGCACGAGGGAGGGGGGGAAACAGCCATGTCAGTCACGATTTGAGCTCTGTTCCCAGCCCTGGTTTCATCGAGCGTGACAGCCTAATTATAAGGCTTCCTACACAAGTTACGTAGGCAACCAAGATTCTGTGCCTGCTTTCTTGTCCTGACATGTATCTTCTAGGTTGTAAGGCAGTTGTTTTCTGGAGGATTCACGGAATGTGTTTATATGAGGCTAATCTTTCAAGGGTCTCTTGGGGAATGTCACTCAAACATTTCCTAAAGTTGTCCAAGGCACTCTATTTATAATAACTCCAGGGGCTATAGCCAGGAGATAAAGGAAGAATTCTAAAGATGCTGGAGGAAGTGTTGATGCTCAGCGCGAACATTAACCATGTTAAGGTGCACAACTGGAGGTGGGTGAGATATTCAGTCTTGGCAAGAGTTCATATGAGAAGTCCTAGCTGGTGGGGGCAAGCAGGTTAGTTGACTGTGAGCCCAACATGAGCCAGGGGTGTGATTCGGGTGGGAATGCCTGAAGACGGAATGGACTGGGCTGTGATTTTGTATTTTTCCCACTGTACGTTCAAGTTGAAGTTTAGTGGTCATCCACTCAAGCTATTATAGGGAATTTTTTAGCATTGAAATGGAGGAGATTAGGGTGAAATGATCTTTGAGGTACTTTACAGCTATAAGTTTGGGTGCTATTATGTTTTTTCCCTTCCCCTGATATTCTTTATTTTTTTTAAATAAAGTATAATTTACCTATAATAAAGTGCACAGCTACTAGTTGTAGTGTTTTATGACTTTTGAAAAAGGTATAAACCTGTTAACCACTTCCCCAATGAAGATTTAGAACATTTTCATTATCTCATAAAGTTCCTTGCTTCCCCGTAGTCAATCACTGTTCTGATTTCCATCAACATAGATTCTAGAATGTCATATAAATGGAACTATATAGGACGTGCCCATTTATATCTAGTTTCTTTCACTTAACACAATGTTTTTGAGATCCATCCAAAACATTACATGTATCAGTGGTTCAAACCATTTTATTTCTGAATTGTATTCCATTGTATGTATATCCCACCATTTGCTTGCCTATTCTCCTGGTCATGTACAATTGTGTTGTTAGTTATTATGAATAAAGTACAATAAATATTCTTATTCAAATCTTTGGATGGACATACGGTTTTGTTTCTCTTTGGAAAGTACCTGAGAGTAGAATTGCTGGATCATAAGATACGTAAGAGTGGAATTGCTGGATCATGAATGTTTAACTTTGTGAGAAACTGAGAAAAAGTTTTCCAAAGGAATTTGACCATTTTATAATCCCACCAGCCACATATGAGTGTTCCAGTTGCTCCACATCCTGGCCGCTCTGATTTTCTTACATCATATGAGTGCATTTCTGCTTTGTCCTAAGTAAACAAAGAGATTATCACTGTTACTAAGTGAAAGTTCATCTGCAAAGTTGCCCTAAACTAATAGGATTACCAGACAATAGCATGCATTGATCACACTGAGGTGACTTAGCAATTACGGATTAGCTACAGATTATCTTTAACTTAACACTACAGTGTGATTTACAAATAAATAAGCATGTGATGCAAAACTTATGCATGCTAGTTTATCATTTCCTCATAGCTTCTTAGAATGGCCAGAAAACTCTATGTTTCCAGTGTTTTTACATTATGAACGTTGGTGATTTTTTTCTTGGCATTGAGCAATCAGAAGGAAAGTAGCAATTGCTCACCCATCTTTTGTGGTACTTTTGGGAAAAGAACTCTTGGCAAACTTCTGTTCTTGGAATTAAAAAGCAGGGTTGGTACACTGGTAGAATGCTCGCCTTCCATGCAGGAGACCCAGGTTTGATTTCCGGACCATGCACCTAAAAAAAATAAAATAAAAAAGCAGGGTTGGACAAATATCAGGAATTTAGTAATATGGAAGAAAATATTGCATAGGTGGAAGAGGTATTTTGCATGGTAGGTTAATAATTTACTCTCATATATTAAATGCTTATGTGTCAGGCACTGGACAATGTATTTTCATATATTGCTTCATTTAATTCTTGCAACAACCTTAGAAAATAGACAACATTAATTTCCCAATCTTACAGAAGAGGAAACTGAAGTTCCTAGAGGTTAAATAAATAACTTAATTAAAGACACAGCTATTAGACAGTAGAGCTGGGATTCAAACTCAATAGTGCTATGGCTGAGCTACACTATTTTAGAAAGTTGACGTGGATAATCATGCAGGAAAAAATACATGTGTGTGTATTATAGGGTGACCAGCAAGCAGTTCGAGCATAGAAATACATTTCATTAGGATAAAATTCCATGGGAAAAATAGAATGGAAATACAAGTTTAAGAGAAAGAAATGCTATATAATTTCTTACTATAATTATAACAAATGAATGAAAGTTATCAATTGCCATGGTGTTTCTATTCTATTGAATACATTTAAGTGAGGGATATATCTGTTTTATTTTTATATGCCCATATTTATAAAGCACTGGTAATTCTAATCTTTATAATTATTTAAGTTTATGATGAAAAACTTGAGGTGCCCACCTAAAAATGGGTGAGGAGCTTACATGGGTTTTCAAACTTCTTTTAGGCAATATGAGAGCTAAATTTTCTTGTGAAGGGCAGGGGTTTTGACTTAAGTCACCTTTCAATCTTTGCATTTAGCACAATGCCCAGAATGTACAAAGTTCTCAATCTGCGTCTAGGGATGAAGGTGAAGAAAAATGATGCCTTGCATGTGGATGGGTATTGAAGGCCTAGGACTGCAGAAGAGCCTTTGTGCATCATCAGTGCCAGCTCCCAGAACCGTCCAGCCCTCCAGCCTTATTTTCCCTGCTCAGAAAATAGCATTCTCAAAAGGTTACCTGAGCTCAAACAAATTGAAATGCTGGTAATGACCATAATTGTTATGATCCTGATATTTTACAACTTAAAAACCTCTCTGTCAACACCAGTTCATTCTAATCCCTGGCTGGGGGAATGCGGCATTTCATATCTTTTGATTCCACTTGGCTATGGCCTTCATCAAGTTGATTTCCCTACCTCAAGCTAGTGGTGAAGCAGTGGAATACTACAGAGCTTGTGGAAGAACCAACAATCTGGTCAAGAAGATAAGGACAGGGAAGGAGAGAAGGGAACTTGCCAGCTTGAACGTTCTTTAGTTTCAAGACTGATAATGGGGTGCAGCACGGGGCCATGAATTTCTACCCACATTGGGGAAGAGTGGAAGTTCCCTGGGGTTCATCCATAAACCCATTCATTTAATAAATATATATTAAATACCTACTTTGTGCAAGATCTTGGGATAGAGTGGTAAGTGATGCTCACAAGGACATTTGGAAGTTGGAAACAGGTCAATAAGTAAATGTATATAATTGAGAAAAGTCTGCTTTTATCAGTCTCTCACCCTCCCAGCTCCAAGAGAAATACTTTGCCATTTTCATTGAGGGACAGGAAGATGAGTATCAGAGTCTTCCTTTCTTCATCTGCCCAGATGAATCATGAAGGGCCTTAACATTCTCTAAAGCATGTGCCATCCAAAAATATAAGTGGAAGCACAAGGTAAAACTCAGTGGATTAATGTGAGCTGGAATCCTAGACTTTTTCCACTTGCTTTAAAAAGTCGGGTAGCCCAATGTGGAATAAGTGTGGGGAAGGTTAGCTTTGGGAATAAAGGGAAGATTCAAATGCTGTCCAAGGTTGATGAAAGGTGTGAACTGTGTTTTATCTTCAAAGAGGATATATAAGTGAGATCAGCTATTATAAGGGGTGGGTATAAAATGTCTGCCAGTGAAATGGAAAAGCCTATTCTCAAATTCATATGAAATCTTAAGGGATCCTGAATAGCAAAATCATTTGAAAAAAGAAGAAAAAAGTTGTTGGGTCATACTTCCCAATTTTGAAACTTACTACAGAGCCACAGTAATCAAAACAGTGTGGTACTGACGTAAACATAGGCAGGTAAACCAATGGAATAGAATTCAGAATTTATAAATAAAACCATGTACATCTATGGCCAACTGATTTTTGACAAGTGTACAAGTACATTAATTTGGGGGAAAGAACAGTCTCTTCAACAAATGGTGCTGGAAAAACTGATATCCACATGCAAAAGAATGAAGATGAACCCTTACCTCACACCATATACAAAAATTAACTCTACATAGATCAAGAACCTAAATACAAGAGCTAAAACCATAAAATACTTAGTAGATTACATGGAGTCAAATCTTCATGACTACGAATTTGGCAGTGGGGGATTCTTAGATATGACACTAAAAGTATGATATGATATGATATGATTTTTTTCATAAAAAAGACAATATAGACAAAGTGGACTTCATCAAAATTAAAAACTTTTATATGACAAAGGGCATTATTACGAAAGTGAAAAAACAACCTACAGAATGGGAGAAATGAATTTCAAATCATACATCTGATAAAGAACCCCTACAATTCAACATAAAAAAGATAAATAACCCAGTTAAAACATGGGCAAAGACTTGAATAGACATTTATCCAAAGAAGATACATAAATGGGCAAAAAGCACATGAAAAGATGCTCAATATCAGTGGTCATTAATGAAATGCAAATCAAAACCATAGTAATATTCCACTTCACACCCACTAGGATGGGTATTGAAAAAAAAAAAAACAAAACAGAAAATAACAAGTGTTGACAAGGATGTGTCCAGGATGTGACAAGAATAGTGACAAGGATTCCACTGGGAAACCTGATCTGTTGTTGGTTGGATGTAAAATGGTGTAGCCACTGTGGAAATCAGTTTGGCGTTTCCTCAGAAAGTTGAAAATAGAATTGCCGTACTATCCAGCAATCCCACTTCTAGGTTTATATCCCAAAAGAATTGAAAACAGGGACTAGAATAGATATTTATACACCACTGTTCATAGCAGCATTGTTCATGATAGCCATAAGTTGGAAGCAATGCAAGTGTCCTTTAATAGATGAACGGATAATCAAAATGTGAAATATATATGCAATGGAATATTATTCATCCATAAAAATGAATGAAGTTCTGATACCTATGACAATATGGATGAACCTTGAAGATATCATGTTGCGTGAAATAAAACAGATGCAGAAAAATTTTATGTTTTCGTTTATATGAAATATCCAGAATAAGCAAATTCATAGAGGCAAATAGCAGATTACAGGTTACCAGGGACTGGGAAGTGAGAGGGACTGGACATTGTTGCCTAATGGGTGCAGTGTTTCTGTTTGCAGAAATGAAAATTTTGAGTAATGTATGGTGGCAATGGTAGTGCAAGATTGTGACTGTATTTAATAACACTGAATTGTACACTTGAAAATGGTTAAAATGGGGAATTTTTTAGTTGTGTATTTATTACCACAAAGAAAAGTAAAAAAAAAAAACAAAAGTCTACTAGCCACAGACATCCCTTCAATGGAGAGTTTGAATTCGAGTGGCATTCAAGTGGCTAGGGTGACAGTACCTCCCGATTTACATCTATTGTCCTGGCATAGTTATTAATAGTACCCCTGTTTTCACTCAAAAGTTCCCAGATTGGAAGATAAATTCTATGGCCATGGTAGTAATAGCTCAAGAAGACAAAGTTGAGCCCCATCTACATTCCCTATGAATGTATGGCCAAATTATGTTTGTTAAAATCCTTCATGCTATCATTTGGCATGTGTGGGAAATTGTAAATCTGCTGGAAGGAATTCAGTTCAACACAGTGTTTCTGCAGGGCTTGTATTAAGAGAGTAAAAGAGACCGAAAAATGAATAGGGCAGAGGCCTTCTCTGGAAGGGCTTTTGGACTGACAGGTGAGACAAAGAATAATGTATGCTTGAGTTTCTAATTGCTTAAATACCTGGAACTAGAATGCTGGAGCATGAAGGGACATGGGAACTAACCTGATCACCCTGTTACTTCACAAATGAAGACATTACTTGCTCAGGTTCACACAGCCCTTAGATGGGGAGAATGTGGGCTTTGCCTGGGATGGCCCCTGTTTATGCCTACTGTCCTGGCACATATACTAAGAGTATTTCCTTTCACTCGTAAAAGTGTCCTGGTTTAGAGGATAAGTTTTATGATCCCTCTGCTCTAGGGAGCAGGGTCTCTTGATGACCAGTGTTTCTGTACTGCGGTGTCACTGGCATTTGGAGCTGGATAACTCTTTATTGTAGGGGACTGTTGTGTGCATTGTAGGAAGCTTAGCATCCCTGGCCCACCCTCTAGATGCCAATAGCACTACCTCTTCAGTGGTGACAACTAAAAAGGTCCCACCACATTGCCAACTGTCCCCCACATGCTACAATCACCCCAGTTGAGAACCTCAAAAATTAACCAAGCAAGAATACTTTTATTTGCTTCTTTTTTTGAACTCTTAATATGACAATCTCAAGAAAATTATTTTAAAAAGATACTGTTCTAGTTTGCTAGCTGCTGGAATGCAACACACCAGAGACAGAATGGCTTTCAATATAAGAGGATTTATTTAGTTAAAAGCATGTAGTTCTTCAGAGGAAAGGCAGCTAACTTTCAACTGAGGTTCTTTCTTACATGGGAAGGCACAGGGTGATCTCGGCTGACCTTCTCTCCAGGCCTCTGGGTTCCAACAACTTTCCCCAGGGTGATTCCTTTCTGCATCTCCAAAGGCCTAGGGCTGAGCTGAGCTGTGAGTGCTGAGATGAGATATCCTGAACTGCTTTGGCTGTGCTACATTGAGCTCTCTAATTTAGGCACCAGCCAATTAAATCAAACATCATTCATTGCAGCAGGCACGCCTCCTAGCTGACTGCAGATGTAATCAGCGACAGATGAGGGTCACGTGCCATTGGCTCATGCCCACAGCAATAGAACTAGGCACCTTCACCTGGCCAAGTTGACATCTGAACTTATCACAGATACTTTTTGAGAACATTTTTTATTGTGAGTTATATATACAGAAAAGTGATAAATTTCGAAGCACATTTTAACAAGTAGTTTTAGAACAAATTTCAAAGTATGGTATGGGTTACAGTTCCACCATTTCAGGTATTTCCTTCTAGCTGCTGACTAAAAGATTCATCAATATAATGATTCAGTAGTTGTACTCATTTGTTAAATCCTATCTTCTTTGTTACAACTCTTCCTTCTCTTTTGATCCTTCTCCCAATCTTTAGGGATATTTGGGCAATGGCCATCGTAACTTCTTCATGCTGAAAAGGGGTGTTGACATTATGGGGTAGGAGGATGCAACTGGTTAATGCTCTTGGAGAGACTGGTAACTGGGTTTCAGGGCCTGTTTGACCAAGGAATCATCTGGAGCTTTTAGGTTTCTGAAAAATAAATGTAGTGAGTGAAACTTTTATAGAGTCTCAGATAGAGCCCTGGGTATTCTTTAGGGTTTGCAGGAATACTGTTTGTTGGGGGGTAAGCTTACTATGGCAATTAGCAATATCTAGCTGAAGCTTGCATAGGAGTAGCCTTCAGAATAGCCTCTCAACTCTATTTGAAATCTCTTAGCCACTGATACTTTATCCTGTTACATTTCCTTTCCCCGCTTTGGTCAGGTAGGCATTGTCGATCCCACAGTGCCAGGGCCAGGCTCATCCCTGAGAGTCATGTCCCATGCTAAAACAGATACTTTAATGGGAAAATATTTATTTCAAAACCCTGTTAAGCAAAATCGTTGACTATTTTCTAGGAATAAATATCCTCCTATGCAATAGGTATTTCATCTGGAATGTGGGCCTTTAACTTCATGCCAGAGTACAAGGTCAATGGGTTGTTATTTTAACATGTTGTCCAAGTAGAAAACAGTAAGGAGAGAGAATATTACAATTATTTCTGTAAAACTTGGAACCTACCTTCAAAGTGATATTTCAGAGTAAGTTTTTTCCTAAACAGGAGGGTCAGTGCTGCCCTAAACTACGACATTGTCTTATTCTCACATATCCCACTTTTTTAAACACTCTCTCCTACCTTATTCTCTCCAACCCAGGTTTTCACATTAAGTGTTGCTGTCAGGAAAAAAAATACCTCTTCTCAAACAAGATAATTTATCAATTCAAACAATATTTTTTCCATGGTTCCATGCTGCTCCACTTCTAGGGGCTGGAGACGCATTGGTGATAGCTGGGCACTGCCCTCCAGATGCCCATGGCCCCATGTGGTCCAGTGGGACTCATTCATACCCAAATGAACATCATCAATAATGTAAGTGGCAATTCCCAATCTTGAGCATGCATCAGCATCATTTGCAGGGCTTGTTAACACACAGGTGGCTGGGTCTCACCTCCAGAGTTTCTGACTCAGAAAGTCTGAGATGGGGCTCAGATAAGACCTTTGGTGATGCTGATACTTCTGGTCTGGAGCCCACACTTTGAGAACTGTTGGTTTAATCTCAAGGATATTTATGGTTCATCAGAATTCAGGAGCACCTAGACAGAATGGTAACATGGTTTCTTTGGCCTCATCTTTCCCCAGTCTCCCCTGCCATTGCCCTTTCTCTCCTTTCTTCACTCCCCATTTCACTTCATGTACCCAACGCTCTCATGCTCCCTCGGCTTTCCTCTATCAAACATCTCAGGAAAGGATTTTATTTCAAACCTTATCATGAAGTTAAGGCATTGTCTTACCTTTCCCTAGGCAATTGGCATTAGGAAGTATCCCTGTTTGTGGAATGGAACATAATGTCCATGTTAACTTTTTCGAACTGAATTTGTGCAAATCTCTGCTATCTGGGCATCCTTGGTGCGCTAGACCTATTCTTGTAGATGACTCACACATATCCAAGGGATCATTGTCATGTGGTGTACATATACACAAACCTCAAACAACTATCTGTATAATGAAGAGACAATCATTAAGGCATCTTCAAGCCTTGATCTTCTTTGATGTGTGAATTCTGCTTTGTTGAAACATTATTAAAGCATCAGGATTGTCCTTTCTCCTGTTTAGGTGCAGTGACACTCAGAAGACCCTACTACCACTATTACCATCATTTTCTTCATACCTGTCAGTTGGCAAGTGGGCAAAACAGGAATCCACACTCTCACTGATGTTTTTGGGATTAAGAAATCCCAATTACAGGGAAGTACATGTAGAATGAAAAATTTTACATGACACCTGTGCTGGTTTGAAAGGAAGTATGCCCCCTAGAAAAGTCATGTTTTAATCAAAATATCATTTCGTAAAGGTAGAATAATCTCTATTCAGTACTGTATGTTTGAAACTGTAATCAGATCATCTCCCTGGATGTGATTTACTCGAGAGTGGTTGTTAAACTGGATTAGGGGACGATATGTCTCCACCCATTTGGGTGGTCTTGATTGGTTTATTGGAGTCCTATAAAAGAGGAAATTTTTGGAGAATGAGAGATTCAGAGAGAGCAGAGAATGCTTCAGCACCACGAAGCAGAGAGTTCACCAGCCAGTGACCTTTGGCGATGAAGAAGGAAAACGCCTCCCGGGGAGTTTCATGAAACCGGAAGCCAGGAGAGAAAGCTAGCAGATGACGCTGTGTTCGCCATGTGCCCTTCCAGCCGAGAGAGAAGCCCTGACTGCGTTCGCCATGTGCCTTCTCACTTGAGAGAGAAACCCTGAACTTCATCGGCCTTCTTGAACCAAGGTATCTTTCCCTGGATGCCTTTGATTGGACATTTCTATAGACTTGTTTTAATTGGGACATTTTCTCGGCCTTAGAACTATAAACTAGCAGCTCATTAAATTCCCCTTTTTAATAGCCAATCCGTTTCTGGTATATTGCATTCTGGGAGCTAGCAAACTAGAACAACACCTTTGACTTGAGGACTGTTATTAAAGTTAAACCCTCTCTTGTTCAAAATAACACTAGATATTAACAAAAGGAAAAAATAATTCCCCTATAATTTTGATGGTTGGTTTCTTTTTGCCCCCAAATTACTAGGGTTAATCTTTGGTAGATAAAGGGAGGGAGAGCCTATCAATTCTCCTAGTGTGTGAAATGAGAGAAATTCAACATGAACATCCAACCTCCCATTGAGTTTATAACAGGTTTTAGGTCTATTCATCTAGATTAATGTCATGAGCAATTAATGACTGAATGGTTTAACTGATTTTTGACTAGTTAAGTTTTGGGTTGAATGGTTGGACCTGGATCCCCATTAGATCAGTGAATGGAATATAGCATGTGCAGATGTTGTAACCAGTGAATTCCAGGAATAGGAAGAGGGAAAAAGTAAATGTTTGTTTACCTCTAGAGAAAGGTGGAATGGAACCTGCCTCACTTTCTCCCAATGCTCTGCCTCTGCCCAAAAGAGAGCAGAGAGGTGCTTTTTGATGAGGGGATGGGAGAGGAAAGAGGAAGACAATTTCTACCTAGCCTAGAGACCACATTTCAAGCAAAAATATTTTATACTCCTCTGCATTTCCCCTTCTGACCTTAAATCGCAACCCCCCCCCC